>JAOXNN020207926.1:0-19652 GCA_028571205.2 Hydropsyche betteni | reverse complement strand
AATGATTTTCTAATACATTAAAAGACCAAGCCTCGGGATTCACGCCTGCGCCGAAGCGGTATGATCTGTAAACTCTAGTTTCTTTGATTGATTTTGAGTTGCAATCTAAAAGAACAGAAAGGAATTTTACTTGGTTGTTTGAAAGCGTCATGTTTTTTCTCCTAAGTTAATTTAAAGAGGGCTTGTCCCCCTTGCTATGATTTAAATGTACTGGAATCAAAGTTGGTTGTCAACATTTATTTTCACTTTTTTTTATAAATTATTTTATGTTGCAAATTTTCAATATATGATATAAAATCGAACTGTCAAAACGGCTAGGCTTAGGGTTTTTTATGGATATAATCGAAAAGAATATTGAAGATATAGTGGCTTGTGAATTAAATCCAAGAATTCATTCTAGAAGGCAGATTAAGGCTTTGAAAAAGTCAATCTTGCAATTCGGATTTAATACTCCATTGATAATTGACGAAAACAACGAAATTATAGCAGGACACGGCAGGCTTGAGGCGCTAAAAGAGCTAAAGCATAAGCAAGTTCCTTGTGCTGTGATTGGTAACCTAACAAGTGAAGAAAAGCGAGCATATAGGCTTATTGATAATCAAGCCTCTTTGCTTTCTGATTGGGATAATGATTTATTGCAAAATGAAATAGTATCAATAGAAGCTGATTTTGATTTGTCTGATTTTTGTTTTGATATGAAAGATATTTTTGAAGAAAAGCCTGAAGACTACAAACAATCGAAAAATCTTGATAACTTTTTCAAGGCTGATTTTGATATATCCTCAAATGATTGGGGGATTCCTGAGGTAGAGCCTTGCAATATAGACTTAACGGGTTGCGAGTGGGTATCCTTTGGAGAAAAGGCAAGCATTAAAAATCACGAGAATACAATCATACATTTTTATATAGATGATTACAAGTTTGAGTCTGTCTGGACAAGTCCTGATAAGTACTTAGAATTGTTTAAGTCTTGCAAGGCGGTTGTTTCTCCTGATTTCTCAACATATACAGATATGCCAAAGGCTCAACAGCTTTGGAATCATTATAGGCGTATGTGGTGTGCTAAATATTGGCAAGATAACGGTGTTAATGTTATATGCTCACTTTCTCACGCAACAGGACAGCTAAACGATTGGAATATTGCAGGAATACCACAAAACACAACAATTGCAACCTCTTTAGTTGGCGATGCAATAGACATCGGAGAAAGCGTTTCCGACCTGAAAAAGGCAATAAGGCTATTAAACCCATCTAAGTTATTTATTAAAATTTCTGAAAGTAACAAAAAGTTTTTAGATGGTATGGACTATGAGGTTATAACTCCGTATCAATTTAAGAGAGGCAAAAATGGCTAAGGGCGGAAGTGGAAAAAACTCCAAAGGTAAGATTTTGGGTGGCATAAAAGATAATGCCGATAGAAAGCTGACAATAACGAATGAGAAAGTAGCAAGCCCTATTGTCATAAGGGCTTTTACAGATATAAAAGGCGAGGCTATAGCGAAATACCCTGAATTAAAAGGACAGATATATAATGAGTTGAATAAGATAACAGAGGCGAGGGTAAAACAAAATGGAGTTCTAGGTTCATATTCCGCTTCTGATAAAAAGATAATAATTGCTTCTAGGACAAAGGGTTCTGACGTAAGAAAGGTAATAACTCACGAGCTTGGACACGCACTAGGGACTAAAGGCATAAAAGGATTTAGAACCGATATTGAAGCTTTTAATAAAGCTTATGGTCAATATAAAAAGGAAAATCCTAACGCTTCGCAAACATCTTTTGCGGGTAAAATATCTTCATATGCAAGAACGTCAAAGACTGAGGCGTTTGCAGAGGCTTTTTCTGATTATGTCTCAAACGGGAAAAAGGCTAGGGCAGAGTCAAAATTGATTATGAAAAATTGGAGATTATAAGATGTTGCAATTAGGTATATTTGAAGCTATTGATGAAAAATGGCTGATTGAAAAAGAAGATGATGTAGGTTATAATCTTTCTGAAGATGCTCCAGAAGATGTCAAGAAACTATATGAAAGCTATATGATTACACTAGAAGCAGACCATAGCGGGCATTTAGAGGATATTTAAATGACAAAACCTAAAACAGAAAGAGGAAGACCGCCGCTTGATAAATACGAGCCTTCTTTTATGATTGAAAGAATGGAAGAGTATCTAAAGGCGACTGAAAAGGGCATACCTATCTTTGCCGAATGTTGTTATATCAATAGATGGAATAGAACATATTGCTATAAATTAGCAGAAGAAAACAAAGAATTACTGGACGCTATAAACAGAATCAAGGACAAAAAAGAGTTTACGCTAGAAAAAGGGGCGTTAGCAGGTAAGCTAAACTCTTCTATGGCTATCTTTTCATTGAAACAGTTAGGTTGGCAGGATACATTAAAATCAACTGTAGATATGACAGCATCAATAAACTACATAGGAACAGCAGATGACCTTGAAGACTGACAGCAGGAATATTGTTTTAAAGGATACGATAGGCAAGGGTTATAAATCCTTTTGGAAGTCCAAGCACAGATACAGGGTTTTAGTTGGTGGGCGTGGCAGTAAGAAGTCTTGCACTACTGCCTTGTTCTTTATATATGAATTGACAAGGCTTTTTAATCAGTATCGATTGAAGCCAAATTTGCTTGTTTTAAGAAAGTATATGAATACACATAAGGACAGCACTCGCGCCCAGCTAGTTTGGGCAATTAAAAGGCTTAAAATGGAGCATTTGTGGAATATACCCAAGGCAGAAAACATCTTGACGTATATCCCGAGCGGGCAACAAATTCTTTTCAGAGGATTGGACGAGCCTGAGAGTTTGACCTCTATCACAGTTTCTGAAGGGCATTTGTGTTGGGTATGGTGGGAAGAAGCCTATCAGGTTCAAAATGAAGAGGATTTTAACAAGATCGACTTGTCAATACGCGGTGAGTTGCCTGATGGATTATACAAACAGCATACTTTGACTTTTAATCCGTGGAGTGAAAAGTGGTGGGGTAAGGCTAGGTTTTTTGACATACAGGACGACGATGTTTTTACGTTAAGAACGAATTATTTTTGCAATGAGTTTTTATCAGATGATGACATTAAGGTCTTTGACAAAATGAAGGTAAACAATCCTAGGCGGTATCAAATAGAGGGGCTTGGTGAGTGGGGAATTGCCGAGGGCTTAATCTTTGATAATTGGGAAGCAAAGGAATTTAATATTGAAGACCTTAATCAAAGAGGTTACAAGACGCTTTGCGGGCTTGACTTTGGCTACAATGACCCGACGGCTTTGGTTGCATTAAAACACAAGCAGGGCGAATATGTTTTATATGTTTTTGATGAAGTACACAGATCGACGATGAACAATAGCGTTATTGCGGAGATGATAAAGGAAAAGGGCTTGCATACTTGTCAGATTAAAGCGGACAGTGAAGACCCTCGGACGATAAACGAACTTAAACTTTTGGGTATACATGGCATAAAGCCCGCCAAGAAAGGCGCTGGAAGCGTTTTGGGCGGTATTCAAAAATTGCAAGATTATAAAATCGTTGTTCATCCGCGTTGTTTTAATACGATTATTGCGCTTAGCAACTATTCTTGGGCTAAGGACAGAAAAACTGGCGTTGTGATGAATACGCCAGAACACGATTATTCACATATACCCGACGCTTTACGATACGCATGTGATGAGTTGGGAAAGCTAGGCATTCAGTTTGCATAAAGGAAAGAATTAAGAAAATGTTATGTATTTTATCAAAGGAAATAAAAGAATTTATAGTTGAAAACATTTCTGATTTTTTGGTGACGAGCGTTGAAAACCAAATGTTTCTTGATGGAAAGCAAAATCTTGAAATAAAAATGGAGTTTATGAGTAAGAGTAAAAAACCCACGTCCGCCAACGTGCGCATTAAGTTTCCAAACATAAATTTAGAGGATTTAAAATGATAAACGATCCTATATCACGATTAAAAGACGTGAAGTTGAAAGACCTTAGAAAAGAAATAGTCTTTTTAAAAGAAAACGGAACGGAAGAAGAAAAGCAAATAGCCAAGGATTTGGAGGCTTTTTTTAACAAGATAACAGAGGGGTTGAAAAATGGACAATAAAGATTTAGTTAAGGCTGTCCTGCAGGATTTCCGTAGCTCTGAAGCAATTAAAAGAATGAAGGTTGCAAATGATTACTACGGGGTTAAGAATCAGGAAATATTAAAAAAAAGCCGTTCGTATAAAACCTATGATGGGCGGACTGTTATAAACGAAACGCTTTCAAATCACAAGATAGCAAGCGCGTTCTTGCGTTCATCTGTAGATCAAAAGGTAAACTATGCCTTTGGAAAGCCCTTCAATCTTACTGTAGAGTCGTTAAATAAAACAGAAAAGGGTGACGATAAAACAGAACAATTATATCTTGACGAATGGAAAAGGTTTTGCAACTCAAGTTTTTCAAGAACGCTTAAGAAAATTGCTAAAAACACTATAAACAACGGTATCGGCTGGGCTTATGTATGGATTGATGAAGGCGGAGATTTAAAGATAAAGAGTGTTGAATCTTGCGAAACATACCCAGTCTGGACTGATATTTATCACGAGAAGATGAGTTTTCTTGTTCGAGAATACAAAACGGTAGAGTACACAGAAGAGGGTAAAAACGAGATTGTCCATGTTGAATACTGGGACGATAGCGCAGTAAAGCGCTATATTGAAAAGAGCGACGGTGATCTTATCATTGATGTTGAAGCCGAGAATTTACAAGAGGAAGAAACGCTAGCAACGGCGCATATGATCCTTGATGAAAATCCGTTATCTTGGGGAACGATTCCTTTCATTCCTTTGAAGGTTTCAGATGATGAAATGCCTTTGCTTTATCTTATAAAGCCACAGCTAGACGCTTATGATAGCCTAATGAGTAAATCGGTAGATACAATAGCGGATGATATTGACCCTATTATTATTTTGAGAAATGTTTCGCAAAGTGTTGGAGACTTGCAAAAGACAAGAGATTTATTAAAGACTTGCTTGATGGCTTCTGTGGATGAAGGTGGCGGAGCGGAATACCTTAAAGTGCATGCGGATATAACAGCAGTTCAGATAAAACAGGAGCATTTAAGAAAAGATTTAAGAGAGTATAGCTCGAGCGTAGACACTCAGGACGTGCGTTTTGGTAGCAATCCAAGCGGAATAGCTCTGAAGTCTATGTATCAGGATTTAGATATTTATATAAACAGTCCTGAGGGTGAATTTAAAGTGTTTTTCGAAGTGTTAAAGTATTTTTTTGACCGTTGGCTTGAGTTCAAAGGAATTGGAGCAGTGGAGCAGTGGAATAATTATGGGGTTAATGTTGCTCTAAATCGTGATATGATGATAAACAACTCGGCTTTGATTGATGATTGCGTTAAGCTGTCGGGCATTGTATCTCAAGAAACGCTTGACGAGTATAATCCCGCGGTTGAAAGCCACGAGATAGAGCAAGCAAGGCGTGAGTTTGAGCAAGAAAACGCTGTAGATAAAGCTATGTTTGGCTTTGGATCGGATCAGAAAGATGATCAAGCCGATGATGAAGAAAAGAAAGATAATTTGGATAAACAAGGTTAATTTTATAAATGATTAACAACGAAATCAAAGCTTACGAAGATGAAGCCGAGCAAAGCGTCTTGCAGGTAGAGAAAAAAGCAAAGGATGTTTTAAAAACGCTTAAGCTTTCCTCGGATGAAGCCGAAAAAATAATCAATAAAGAGCTTGAGGCTTTTTATGGTAAGTATGCAAGTAAAAAAGGGTTAAGTCTTAACGATATCAAAAAGCCTTTAAGCAAATCAGAGGTTAAGGATTTTATTTCTGAGCTTAAAAAAGCGTATGAAACGGCTCTTGATCTTGAAGGATTTAGCCCTCAGTACATGGCTATATTAAAAAACATGCTTTCAAAAAAGGTCTTTAGACGTATTGATGTTTTACAATTCATGATAAGAAAGGCTCTTGAAGAGAAGGCAAGGACAGAAAACGAGTTAATGGCGGTGACTCTTGGTGAGATGTTTGCTTTTCATTATTATCTGTCTTCACAGCAAATTATCACGCTTCAACGAATAAGTAGACCTCCGCCTCGCTTGACTAATATAGAAATAACGAAAGCCGTCAATAGGAGGTGGCTGGTTGAAAACTACAGTATGAGAATTTGGAAAAACAAGGAGCAAATTATCAATAAGCTAAATACAACGCTATTAAGAGGTTTTAGCCTAGGTCATAATCCTAGAAAAATAGCAAGAGAAACATCAAAGGATGTAAATGCAAACCTGTATAATACAACGCGTCTAGTTAGGACGGAGGTTATAAACATTTTAAACCAAGCAACGATTGAGAGCTATAGAAAAAATGGAATAAAGAAGTACAGGTATTTGGCAACGCTCGATGGAAGAACTAGTGAGATATGCAAAGAATTAAACGGTAAGATATTTAATGTTGAAGACGCTGAAACAGGGATAAATTTACCGCCAGCCCATCCTAATTGTCGTTCTACTACTGTTGCATACATGGAAAAAGAGGTTGAAAAATGATTAAAGACAATTTTTATTGTTGTTCAAAATGTGGCGCAAAGATACAGCTTATTGATAGTTTTACAATCATTAAAGCGGTTCTTTTTTGTAGGCATTGCAAAAACAGCGAGTACGTTTTTATTGTTGGTAATAAGGAATACGTTAAAAAAGATTAAATATTTTTTGTTGCTTTTTTAGCGAAAAGTATTATTATTAAAAAATAACGGCGCAAAGCCAAGTCCTAGAGACACATCATTAAATTGGTGCGTCTCTTTTTTTTGGAGAAAAACAAAATGGATAATACTGTTGAAATACAGGCAAACGACTCGAAAGAGGCTAGCATCAAAAACGAAGAAAGCGAAAGCGTTTTCAAGGTTTTTAAAACACAAAAAGATTACGATGATGAATCGGCAAGAATTAGAGGAGCGGAGGAGCGCAAACTTCTGAAGGCTTTGGGTCTTGGTTCAAAGGACGAATTAAAAAAGCTAAAAGAAGTTTATGACAATTCGCTGTCTCAAGAAGAGAAATTGTCAAAAGATATGACGGAGTTTCAAAACACTAACAAACAACTCACCGTACAGATTGAGGATATGAAAGCGACTATTGTTGCTTTGACAAAGGTGTCTGGAAAAACGGCGGATGAAGTTAGCAAGTTTGTAAAAATGGCTAAGGGGCTTGTGAGTGAAGACTACACAATCGAGCAGGCTATTGATGAGGTCATATCTTTAACTAAAGAAACAAAGACAGAGGACAAGCCTTCTTTGCCAAAGGGTGTTGAGTTGAAACAAAGTAGCACTAATCTAAATGTTGAGGTTAATCCGTTTAGACAAGGTGAAAATTTTAGCTTAACGGCTCAAGGCTTGCTATTTAGAAACGACCCTGAAAAAGCAAGGCGATTAGCAAAAGAGGCAGGCGTTCCTCTAGCATTTTAATTTTATAAGGGAAATATAAAAATATGGATAAAACACAAATTAGAGACGTTATCGTTCCAGAGATTTTTGCAAGTTATGTTATCAACAAAACAGCTGAAATTTCTGTGTTACGTGAAAGCGGTATCATAACAGCAAATCCAATTCTTAATCGACTTGTTAGTGGTGGTGGCAACACTATCAACTTGCCTTTTTGGAATGATTTAGGCGGTGAAGAACAAATCTTGAGTGACTCCCGTCCATTAACTACAAATAGAATTACAGCGGCACAAGATGTTGCAGTTGTAAACTATCGAGGTAATGCTTGGAGTTCTAACCAATTAGCAGGAGCTTTAGCAGGTAGTGACCCTATGGGGGCTATTGGTAATTTGGTTGCTAAGTGGTGGGACAGAAGGGAACAAAAACAACTTCTAGCTATGCTTGATGGCGTATTTGCTTCAACTTCAATGGCAGACCTTATTGCTGATGCTTCAGATAAAGTAATTGATGCAAAACTTGTGCTAGATGCTAAACAACTTTTAGGCGACGCTTCTGGCAAGCTAACAGCTATGGCGGTTCATTCTGCGGTATTTACAGAATTACAAAAACAAAACTTAATTACATATGTTCCAAACTCTCGTGGCGAAGTGAAAATTCCTACTTATTTAGGCTATAAGCTTATTGTTGATGATGGAATGCCTTTTGCTGAAGGTGTATACACCACATATCTATTTGCTAGTGGCGTTATTGCTCGTGGTGACGGAAGACCTGTAGGACGCTTTACGCCTGTTGAAACAGACCGTGATATTCTAGCAGGTGATGATGTTCTTGTTAATAACCGTGCTTATGTATTGCACCCTACCGGCATCAAATGGAAAGGAACTGTTACCAATCCTCTAGATTCCAGCCCTTCTAACCTTGATTTTGCCAAAGGCGAAAACTGGGAGCGTGTATATGAGAAAAAACAAATGGGTATTGTTAAATTAACTCATAAAATTTCTTAAGGAGCTTAAAAATGGGGTTAACAGCGTTTAATAGAGCAAGAGCAACTTTGGAAGCTATGAAACAAGCTGAAAAAAATTCTAAAAAGCCTATTCCTGAAGCTAAACCTATCATTATTGAAGAGGTTGAAGAATCTGTTCAAGAAATGGAAGAAAAAGCTGAGGATGTTCTTGTTAAGCCTGAGGCTTCAGAGGTTAAATTGACTGACTCTCAAAAGCTAAGGAAGAAGCGGTGATGGTTGAAAATTCGGATATATTAAAAATAGTTAAACTTCTGTTGAAAAAAACAGACGAAACGGAAGACGATGTTCTTAACTTATACATAGATATCGTTGTTCAAAGGGTTCTTAACTATTGCAATATATCCGAATTGCCTGATCAATTGAAGTACACGGTTTCGCAAATGGTTGCTGATATGTACAATGAAGCCAAGGGCGGAAGTGTAATTGAGGGTAGCGGTAAGGTTTCAAGCATAAGCGAAGGTGGTCGGTCGGTTAGTTTTGATGTGGGTTCTACATCTGTTTTGTCTTCTATGGTAGATGACAAAATAACTAAAATGCAAGAATTGAGTAAATTCAAGCGACTTTTTAAGGTGTGATATGGTTGGTTTTAATTTCGGACAAATTGCTGATGTTCTATCTGAGGTTATGGATACCGACAAAATAGATATTGGCAGGCGTGTCGAGATAATCAATCCTGACGGAAGTACAGGAGAAACCGATCCTACGATTCCTATTTATGAGGACATTTCTTGTCATTTAGATCCCAGATCTATTGACAACCCTAACCCGACAACGGCGGACACGATGCCTGTTATAACGACGATTATTATTCATTGTCCGCTGTCGGTGGACTTACAAAACGGTGACTACATTTACGCGCACAAGATAGATAAGGACGGGGTAACGATTGAGACTTTCACGGGCTTTGCGGGACAACCTCAAGTAACGCAAAGTAGAAAGTCTGTAATGATGACTATCAAAAAGGCTTAGAAATGGGAATATCAAGCAATAACTTAAAAAAATACGCGGAAAAAATGAAGAAAGCAGGCGAAGATTTTGATGCTTTTGCAAGAGATTTTTTAAGAGATCAAGCGGAGGTTGTCGTTACAAAGTCAAAAGACAGGCAGGCGGATCTAGAGGCGGTGGACACTGGGTATATGATAAGCGCTTGGATGCGTACTGATGTTTACGGTAGTGGCATGGGGATTGCAGTCGATATTAAAAATGACGCGGAATATGCAAGCTATGTTGAATATGGGACTTCTGAACGCGAATGGAAGTGGAAAGACGGCGCGCATATTGTTACGAAGTCGCTTTCTGAGGTAAGCGACAACATGGAGAGTAATTTTAAAGTTGCCTTCAAAGGCTTTATGAAGAAAGAGGGTTTGTAGTGGCATATGAAATAGTTGGTGAAGCGGTTAAGTCGGGAATAGGTTCTGAAATATTAAAATTATTTCAAGATGCGACTTGGTATAAAGAGGGCGTTGTCAATCCAAGATTCCCACACTTCTTTGTAACTCAAATTAGCGTCACAAACACGCCTCGGAGGTTTAATGAGTGGGTTTTAAATTATTTAATGACAATCCGCTATCGGGTGGCAAGCGAGCCTACTACAGATAGCAATTTAAATGCTAAACTTGATGATGTTGGGTTAACTTTGGTTACGGATTTAGAGTACATCAAGCTGGGGGACTTAAATATAGCTATGGATAACAAAAGATATGAAAAGGTTGAAGGCGTTATGCACTTTTTTTGCAATATCAAACTACAGGCAACAAAAGAACTAGAGGAAAATATAATGAAGAATTTACAATTAGAAATAAGGAGCAAATAAATATGGTTGGTGGAGCTTGGACTACACAAAACAAGGTTAGACCTGGGGCGTATATTAATTTTAAAAGCGTGTCTAAACCATCAATGACAATTGGAGACAGGGGGATTGCAACAATTGCCTTGCCTTTGTCATGGGGTGTTGAAGACGAATTTATCGATGTTATGAGTGAAGAGATGCTTTCGGGCGGAAGCCTTGATAAGGTTGGCTTTACTGCTTTTGATAAAGAAAGCAAAATCTTGGCTAGCATGCTTTCGTACTGCTACATGGCTAAGGTTGTTCGAATGGATTTAGGCGGTGAAAAAGCTTCGGCTAACGCGGGCGGAGTGGATGTAGAAGCGAAATGCGCGGGAACCTTTGGAAACAACATCACGGTTTCTATTGAAGAAGAGAACAACGGCTTGTTTACAGTAACAACCTTTGTTAAGGGCGCGCAAAAAGACATGCAAACCGTTTCTGAAATATCGGAGCTTGAGGACAACAAGTTCGTTACTTTTAGCGGTAACGGTTCGATCTCCGTAACAGCTGGAGCAACGCTTACTGGCGGAGCGAATGGAACGGTAAATAAAGAAACATTTTACCCGCGATATTTTGAAATGCTTTCAGTCGGACGTTGGCAGACTTTGGCATTTATGGAAGAAGACGTTGCGCTGAAGAAAGACGCTTATAACTTCATTAAGGATCAAAGGGAAAATCAGGGTCGATATGTCCAAGCTGTTTTTGGAGATTATCCTCAAGCCGACTTTGAGGGCATTATAAGCAACACAAACGGTTGCGTGATTGACGGTCAAACGTTCACAAAATACGAAATGACAGCGTTAATTGCTGGAATGTCTGCTGGAGCCGATCTTGTAACCTCTAATACAAACAGAGTTATCCTAGGAGCTACAAAGATTATAGGACAGCTTGACAATCAGGGAATTATCAAAGCTCTTAAAAACGGCGAGCTTGTTTTGTCTGAAAATCAAAGGGGTCAAATTAAAGTAGAGCAGGATATAAATAGCTTGCATACGTTTACGCCTGAAAAAGGTTATGATTTTTCTAAAAATAGAATTGTCAGAACGCTTGATGAAATAGGAACAACGGTAAAAGATATTTGGGAAGTTTCATATATGGGCAAGGTTGACAACATAGATTTAAGCCGAAGTGCTTTCAAGGCGAACATCATGGACTATAGCGATCAATTGCAAAATATTGGAGCTATACAAAACTTTAATGGGACTGATGATATTTTGATAAGCCAAGGCTCTAATAAAGATTCGGTTTTGGCTGAAATGAATATCCAACCCGTGGATAGTATGGAGAAACTTTATATGACAGTGAATGTCGGTTAGGAGGTAAAAAATGGCTTATACGTTAGCTAAAGACACAATAACAGGGCGTGATGGACAGCTTGTCGCCACGATCAATGGGCGGTTTAGACTTCTTGCAGAAATCAAGACTTTTAACGCTAAGGTTGATTTGAATTCGGTTGATTTTAAGGCAATTGGCAATAAAGCAACCCAGACAAAAACAACTGGTTGGACTGGAACGGGTAGCGCCACTTATTACCACACAACGTCAGAATGGGCAAAAATACTTATTGAGTATACCAACACAGGAAGTTTGCCTGATATCACAATAATTGCAACAAATTTTGACAAAGCAAACCCTCTGATGGGAATGCAAATTGTTAAACTCTCTCAAGTCTCTATTTCTGGCGGGGATGTTGTAAATCTAGGAGCTGATATTGAAGTGCTTGAGGGAACTTTTGACTTTAAATACAGTAAGATTGACATGCTTACGCAACATACAGAGATTGCAAGCATTAACGCTATAGCACAAGGAGTTTAAAACATGATAAGAGTAAGTAAATTGGATAATTTTTTAGAAGAACCAGAAATCAGTTTTGATGACACAAAGGACGTGTCTGAGATAACGGAAAAGATCAAGCTTAAAAGATTTAAGGAAGAGGTCGTGATAAGACCTATGACAGACAGGGAACACAGAGAATACATGCGCCTTTGTAGGAGCAAGATCAATAAAGGCGGGATGGATTTTGACGCTGGAAAATTCAACATTCTTCTTTTGTCGAATCAGGTTTTACATCCTGACTTTTCAAGTGTTGCGTTTCTATCAAAGCACGGTTGTGAAACGCCAGAGCAGTATTTTAACAAATGTCTTTTGCCGGGCGAAATAGCCACCATTACTCAAAAGATAACACAGCTTAGCAAGTTTGACGATATTGAAGAAAAAATCGAAGAAGCAAAAAACTAATTGAGGAGGACGGAGAGGCTGGTTGCTGTGCTTATGCTGTTATGCGATTAGGTTACAAGCCGAGCGAGTTCTCTAACCTCCCTATAAACGATAAAGCTTTTTTAATTGCCTGTATCAAGCGTGAGATTGAGATGCAGAAAAAGCAGAAAGACGAAATGGAAAAGAGGTTAAAATAATGGCAACAATAACCGAAACGCTTAGGCTTGAAGATAGGATGTCTGGGGCATTATCTGATGTATCTATTGCCCTTGAGAGGTCAACGAGGATGACGGACTTTTTGTCCGAAAGGCTGACAATCCTTGAAGATAAGCTCTCTGGTCAAGACGCTGCTCTGGCATCGGCTCGACTTGAATTAGAAAAAATGACGGCTACTTATGGCAAAGGCGCGCCCGAGTTAGACAAAATAGCTAAAAAAGAGGTTTTGCTAAGAGAGCAGATTTTGAGGACTGAAGAGGCTATCCGAAAGCAAACAAATGCTTATGAGCAGTCGGTTGTCCAAACGGATAAGCTCCACGCTTTGAACAAGAAGATGCTAAGCAATCAAGGTTCTTTGTGGGGCAGAATATCGAACAGTCTTTCTAGCGCTAGGTCAGGCGTCGGAATGTTTACAAAGCAGATGTTTGGCTTTGGTCTTGCCTTAAGCGCGGTTAATTTTATGGCTAGGGTTCTAAAGCGGTCTTTGTATAACGCTGTAGGAGTCGACTTAAGAAAGAGATTTACAGAAGCATTTAAACCTTTTACTAATATTGCTAATAATCTTTTTGGTGATATTGCTAAATCTATGATTAAACCAATTGAGCAGGTTTCAAAATGGATAAAGGCGCACATGAATGAAATCGTAATGGCAATGACCGTTGTTGGAACTGTTGCCGTTGGTGTCGGGTTAAAAATGGCATACGCTTGGGTCGCCGCCAATCTCCCACTGCTTGCTATTGTCGGAGCCCTGGCTCTTTTAGTTTCTGCTTTAGACTATTTTGGCGTTAAGTTTCAGGACGTTTTTAAAGGAATAGGTTTTATAATCGGAACGGTTTACGGAACTGTAAGGTCGCTAGCTGTTGGCATTATAAATTTAGGAATAACCATAGCCAACGTCCTTGAAGAGGCTTTCACGCGTCCTTTTGATGCTATTATGCGGGTGTTTTATGAAACTTTTGATTTGGCTTTTGCTCTTGTTGAAAAGCTTGCTTTTGCGTGGGACGGTATGTTTGGAACTAACTTTGAAAAAAGCATACAAAAAATAAGAGCTGTTGAAAAGCAAAGATTTGCTCCTTTGGATTTTGGCAAAACGAATTTAATTCAAAAGATCGAGCAAGACAATGTTACAAAGCATTCCTTTGAATTTTCGGAAGCTTTTGGAAAGGTTGGCGACAAAATTGCAAACTCTTTAAACAACCTCGACAATACAATAAGCGGAGGTATTGAAATAAGAAAAGAAGATTTAAAGTTGTTGCATGAGCTAGCTGTTAAAAACCAGTTAGTCAATTATCAAAGTGTAAGACCTGTTGTGACGCTTAACATTGAAAACGTAAATGAGAATGTTGGGCTTGAAAGAGCATTTAATCAATTGGTCGATGAAACCGCCTTGTTATCACAGTCTCGGATTAACGTTGCATAGGACAAATCAATGTTACCTGTATTTATTCCTAAAAACGAAACAAAGGTTTTAATTCATCTTGAGGGAACGGGTAAAAACAGGTTTTTTAATATAACCTTGCCTGTTAATCCTGAAGAATTAGATTTTTCTACTGAAATGAATAACAAGGTCGTGGAGGTTCTGGGTATTGGTGAAATTGTTATAAAAGGTGAACCAAAGCTAAGAACGTTTAAAATAACAAGCTTTCTTTGGTGTGAAAACCCACATAAGAATAATTTTTTTGACATTCTCGATATAGGGGATTTTTTTATGGATCCTTTCGATAAAATACTGGCAAGGCAAAAAATAGAACATCAAATGTATACGTTAGAAAAGCTATCACGTGACAAGGAGAAGATTAGGTTTATAGCCGAGGGGCTGGACGATGTAGACATGTATGTTGTTGTCGAGAAGATGAATAGAATAATCAAAGCAGGTCAAGAGGATGATATTTATTATAATCTCGAGTTTAGAGAATACCGAAATTACGGGGCTAAGGTTATATGAAAAATTATAAGCTGTTGTATGAAGACGTGGACACAAGAATTAGGCTAGATATAACGAGTTTAGCTAGCGGGATTAGTCATTACATGGATTTAGACAACCAGCCTTCAAAATTAGAGATAAACCTAGAGAAAGACCCCAACAACCTACTGAAATTAACCCTTGGTAGCCGTATTGAATTTTATGAAAACGGCAGAGGTTTGTTTTATGGTTGGATTTTTACCGCGGGAACGGACGCTACTGATGTTTTCAAAGTTATATGCTATGATCAGTTAAGGTATTTTAAAAACGAAGCTACAGAATATCTATACGGGTTAACGGCGGATGCGATATTCTATACGTTAGCAGTTAAGTTTGGAATAAATCCTAAAAACATAATTATCAGACAGCCTACAAGTGCTTTTATCGTTCCTAGTCAATACCACGTTAAGGCGTCTTTGTTTTCAATAATTGAAGACGCTATCGTTAGGACGGAAGCGAATGATGGCAGAAGGTATGTTTTCAGAAGCGAATTTGATAAAATTGTGTTTTCGCCACTTGATTATCTTCTGATCGGTGATCTTATTATAGGTGAAAAGCATTCGCTAACAAGCTATCAATATGAGGTTAGCATAGATAAAGATACATATAATCAGGTTGTTGTTTACACGAAAGACGGTGACAACACGCGAACAGTGGATGCGGTTGCGAAAAGCTATAAAAATATTCCTCGGTGGGGTGTTTTACAGTTTATGTATCAATTGGATAAAAATAACAATTTGTGGAACAGGCAAGATCTAGCAAATAAATTGTTAGAAGCAAAGAACCGAGAAACAAAGAGTATGAGGCTTACCGCCTTAGGAGATTCAAGGGTTATGGCGGGTTCTGGTTTTAGAATAATAATCAATAGAGATAACGTAGATATTAACCAGCAAATGTGGGTAACCTCTGTAACTCACCATTATTTTAAAGATTATCACAGTATGGATATGGAGGTGTTTTTTCAAAATGACAAATTCGGCGGCTAATAAATTACTTTCGATTATGCAACAAATGGCTCCGAAGCCACCCTCTAACGATATGGTGATCGGTGTTGTTGCTAGTGTAAAGCCCTTGGCTATTACTTTAAACGGCAAAGACACGCTACCTGAAGAGTTTTTCTTTTTAGGGCAAATGTGTCGTCCTCACAAGGTTATAATACCACATAAGCATCAGTACGATGGCGTTACTGGAGACGCTGTTGTTGGGTTTGCAGGAAACGGCTCTTTAGTAAACGATCCACATCGTCATGTTATAAAAAGCCAGCTAACAAATAACGTGCATCTTGGTTTGAATGCCGAGCCTTTTGTAACGTTGGATATAATGCCAACCCTTTCTGTTGGTGATGAGGTTTTGCTTTTTCCTTTTGGCAAAAAATTCTATGTAGCGGAAAGGATTGGCTATGATCCCACAAATTAACAACGAAAGACCGCCTGATCAAACTGAAGAAACTTATAAAAACAAGACTTACAAAATAACAAATGAAAGGGTTTTAGGCAGTATCGATGATATGGAAGCTATTGTTCAATCTATATGGAAAATCCTAAACACAGAAAAGGAAGTTTATGATATTTACAGTGACCGCTACGGAATAGATCTAGAGCGTCACCTTGGCAAAGGTTTTGGCTATTTCAAGGCAACAATTGAAAGAACGCTTAACGAAGCTTTGCTTAATGATGACAGGATAGAAAGCATTGACGTTATTGAAATTAAACAGGTAAGCATTGACTCGGCGAACGTTGTTTTTAATGTAAATACTAGAGACGGCGTTATAGAGGGTTTGGAGTATAAATCTAATGTTTGAAGAAATTATGAAAAGAATGTTGTCTGAGGTTACTTCTGCTATTGATAAGCGCGAGGGTTCTCTTATTTTCGATGCTATTGCTCCAAGTGCTAAAGAATTTGAAAGGTGTTATAAATCAATAGAAGAGTCCGAGGCTAGAACGTATTTATTGACCGCGAAAGGAATAGACTTAGACAAAAAGGCTAGAGATTATAACTTAGAAAGGAAAGGTGCAACCAAGGCTTTACGAATAGGGAAAGCTTTGGATTTAAACGGAAACCCTTTTAATCCTTCTTTAGGTAGCAGGTTTTCAATACCTAACAAAACGGAATTGATTATTTTTTCAGTAGAGGGCTATAAAAAGCTTGGTGAATGCTTGATGCGCTGTGAGACGGCCGGGGCGATTGGCAATGAGTATTTTGGAAAACTTTTGCCCATTGGGACTGTTAACAAGCTTGGTTCTTTTGAAATAACCGACACTCAAACTCCAGCGCAAGATACAGAAAGTGATGATGAATTTAGAGAAAGAATTTTGGACGAAGTAAAAAGAAAAGGTTTTGCTGGGAATCAATCGGCGTATAGAAGCGCGCTTTACAACATAGACGGTGTTGGTGAAAGTATGATATTCCCAGCTGGGCTGGGCGGAGGATCCGTTTTGATAAGCGTTGTTGACCAAGATTATAACCCTGTATCAATAGCGTTTCAAACACAGATAACTAATGTTCTTGACCCTGTATCCAGAGGCGAAGGCTTGGGGGTTTCTCCTATAAATCATAAGGTTTTTATAACAACGCCTTTTGATGTAGATATTGATATAAGTGCAAAAATAGAATTAACGGGTTCTTTGGCGTTTGATCAAGTTAAGGATGAGGTGGAGAGCAACATAAAGGAATACATACAAGAACAGCGCAAAAAATGGGGTGTATCAAAAAAGATTTATGTTTATATTTCAAGAATCATAGAGTCTGCTGTAAAGGTTGAAGGCGTCGAGAATATTGTTGAAATTAAGATAAACGGCGAAGCAAAGGACTTGTCTCTTGAAAGCTTTGCAGAAAAACAATTAATTCCTAAAGCGGGAAAAATAGAGTTGGGGGTATGAAATGGTTAATTTAGTTACATTAAAGGCGTCGATGCGAGCGGATTATAAGAATTTAAATACAAATTTTTATAAACTTGACAAAGAGAAGGCTCCCTTACAGCACACACATACGCTTGAGGAGTTAAGCGGTGCTGGCGGTTTAATTGATGATATTGAAAAAAGGATTAAAGAATACGAGGATAGGATAGACGCTAAGCTTTTTTCTTTAGAAAGCAGGTTTGATGAGAAGATAGAAAAAATTGAAGGTGAAATGCTTAACAAAGCGGATACGAATTTAATCAATACAAATATGTTGTCAAATTGCGTGGTTTCTGCTCCGAACGGTATAGCTTCTTTTAACGAAAATGTTTTAACTGTAAAAAAGGATCTTCACATTTTAATACCTAACGGAGAGTTGCCAAACGGCTCTATGGGAATAATAGACATCACAACGAAAAATGAAATTATCTATACAACGCAAGAGGCTAACGCGGACAGGATGGTGTTTTTAAGGTCTAGCGACATTAGGGTTGTCAATAAGACGAACGTCTTTTCTGGCGACAATTTACCCTCGGTTGTTCCTACAAACAAAGATACTTTGTTCTTCAGTGAAAAAGGCAATCAATGGTATTTTACCACTGGCTCGACAACGCCGAACTGGGTTAAGGACTGGGGGGTCAAACTTCTTTCTTTTTCAACGGATGCAAGCAAGAATATAACAGCTATTTATCCTTATCAGGTGACTTCTTTGTTGCAAACATCAGACCGTGAGTCGATCACACAGTGGAATTGCTCTTCTGATTTAGCAATCCCTATGACTTTAAAGGCAACGGGTGAAGTATATACAATACCTGATAATGGTAGCGTTACTTTAAGAAAAATTTGTGGCGCGACTGGTCAGCATATTTCAATTTACAAGCTGAAGACGGCTACAACACAGCAAATAAACGGATATTCTTCTTATTCATCGGCTCCTAATCAGGAATTGCAATTGACGCTTGAGAATTTATCGAGAGGAGACACGATAAAGATAAACTACACAGCGTCTGGTGAAGTTCAGAAATTCGATTTTGTTCCCAAAAAGGGCGTTATATGATATATGAAACCTTAATAAAATATCTGCCTGCTATATATAAGGGCAACAAAACGATGGAAAATCTTTGTCGTTGTTATGCCTTGGTTTTTGAAGATTTATTTAAAAGGGCGGAGATTGCTTTTAAAAATAACTTCTTAGAGGATTGCGACGAGGTTGGAGTTGTTAAGTTTGAAAAGATATACAACATAAAACCTTACTCAGGACAGAGCCTAGAAGACAGAAAATTTATTGTTGCCTTGGCTATATCTAGCGTTCCCCTTTACACTAAGATTACTTTCAAAGATTGGCTTGACGGTGTTTTAGGTGATGAAAACTATGATTATGAAATGGTTTATAGAAAGGATGAGCTTTTTATTGACTTAAGGATTGATGATAAAATTCTTTACAGTCAGGTTTTGGATCAGATAAAGCAAATAATACCAGCATCTACTTTACTATTGATTGCAAAAGAGATAAAGTATACGTGGGCGTACTGTTTGAATAACTTTACATGGGGTGAGCTTGGCATTTTTATTTACGATACGAAGGAATTGAAAATAATTGACACAAAAGATATGAAGATAAATGGAGTTTTGGCTGAGGTCGATGAAAACACGATGGGCTACTATACATGGGGTGAGTTGGCGGGCGAGGACAGCTTGAAGTTTAACGTTATTAAGGATTTAAAAAATATGAAGGTTAAAAGTTATATTTACGAAAAAGTGGAGAGCTTTATATGATTGAAAATGAAATAACTCCGACAGCGAAACTTACCGTTGTCGATGATGAAAACACGGTTTACGAATGGGCGCAATTTGACAAGGACAACATAAAGAAGGTTGACGCCGTCTTTACTTCAACAGATTTAAAGCTTTATGAAATTGGCGGGAATATAGAGCAGATATCGGAGTATATATCCGATATTTCTGATTATATTTCAGAAAGCTGGACTTCAGAGGACGGGCTTAGTTGGTATATTAAATCAAAAAATGGATTTATTGTACAGGTTGGAACGGTGGAAGCTGTTTCTGCTTTCGCGGTGGC
>JAOXNN020207909.1:0-19661 GCA_028571205.2 Hydropsyche betteni | reverse complement strand
CCAGCCCGGCGAACCCGCCGCCGATGACGGCCACATCGACGTGGTCATGGAGCGGAGCGCGAGGAGCGACCTTGGTATAGGGGTCGTCGAGCAGCGGAGCGAAGCGCCCGGTTGGCTCCAGGTATTGGTCATTGCCGTCGGGGCGTACTCGCTTGTCCCGCTCCTGGCGGTAGCGAGCTCGCAGATACCCGTGGTCGATCTGGTCAGTGGGGGCCATGGCCACAGTCTGCTCGAACCGGAGGTACGCCGCGCTACTCGGCGATTGGCGGTCGGTGCTTCCGGAACGAGTTCTTGCGGACGATCCTGTCGCCACGGATCGTGAGGAAGTCGCAGCCATCGAATACGAGTCAGCGGGGTGCGGGCGAGTACTTCACTGGCACCAAGTCGACCGTCTCCTTCGACGACCCCACGGCGAACGCTCCGAACATCCGATTCGAATTCGATCTCACACGTTCTCGATGAGGAGACTGTCTCGATGAGGAGACTGTCTCGATGACCGCACCGCTCGGCCGCCAGCTGCGTATCGCAGGAACTTCGGTTCCGGTGGTGCTGCCCAAGCTGTCGGACGCGCGTCTTCACGTGGCATCGGTGGTCGTGTCGATTCACGTGCTCGGCCAGACGGTGCTGGGGTTCAGGGTGTCGGTGCCCCAAATCCTGGCGGCCATTCTCACCTGTGCACTCATCGAGGTCGTCATCACGTTCGGCCAACGACGAGCGTTGGTCTGGCCCGCCAGCGCGATGCTGACCGGCAGCGGGGTCGGGCTGATCCTGCGGGACGTCGGGACTGTTGCCGGCGACCATTGGAGTCTTCGGCATTGGTGGATCTTCTCGGCCGTCGCCGGGGGCTCGTTGCTCACGAAGTACCTGATCCGGTGGCGAGGATCACACCTGTTCAATCCTTCCAACCTCGGGCTGGTGGTCGCGTTCCTCGTGTTGGGGAGCGACCGCATCGAGCCGCTCGACTTCTGGTGGCGACCGTTCGACCTTCCGATGTTGGTGGCGTACGCGATCATCGTGACCGGCGGGCTGCTGATCAATGATCGGCTCGATCTCCTCGAATTGGCCGGCTCGTTCTGGGGCACCCTGGTCGTCCTGCTGGGCGGCCTCAGCCTGGTCGGCCACTGCATCGTGACGGCCTGGTCGTTGACGCCTGTGTGCGACCTGCGTTTCTGGTGGGTGGTCGTCACCTCACCCGAGACGCTCATCTTCATGTTCTTCATGGTGACCGACCCGAGGACGGTGCCGTCGAGCCGTTGGGGTCGGGTGGCGTTCGGAGTTTCGGTGGGCATCGTCAGCTCGCTGTTGATGGCGCCGCAGCGCACCGAGTTCGGCGCGAAGGTCGGCCTCCTCGGAGGCCTGGTGCTCGTGTGCGCGGCCCGGCCGGTGATCGAGTTCCTCTCGACTCGCGTTGTCGTCACGGCCGGCCGGCAGCGAGCGGTTCTCCTGGCGACGCCATTCGTTCCCCTGTTGCTCGCTGCTGCTGTCGCGGCCGCTGGCGCACCCGCTCGGACACCCGATGGGTCGGTGGAAACCGCGGCCCTGCCCGACGCACGGGAGATCATCCCCGAGATCGGCCAGGAGCTGATCCCTCCGATCACCGCGGACGACGACATCGCCATCTTCGGCGACGACCTGCCGGGGTCGGGATCGAAGCTCGTTGCGGTCGAGCTGTTGCGCAATCTCGAGGTCGAGAGCCTCGCGCTGCAGCGGGGTGATGCAGAACTGCTGCGGGCCGTCGATCACGGCAGCCGCCTCGTCGAGATGCGGAACCTCATCAAGGATCAGGTCGACGGTGAGCGCAGCTCGTTGGACTATCGGTTCGACTCGATGCACCTCACCGTGGTCCGCATGGGCGGTCAGTCCGGAGCGTTGCTGGGTGTCGAGGGCCGAGGCACGCTGACCACCGTCACCCATGACGCGGCAGCGGTCGACGAAGAAACGTCGCGCTTCGCGCTCGAGTTCATTCTTCGACCAGGCGACGGACGCTGGCTCCTGGTCTGGACCCGCCCCCTCGAGTAACTGCGTCGTCCACACGTAGCGGCCTACGAGTCGCCCGGCCTCGTGATCGATCTCGCCGTCGTTTGAACGAATCGCCGTCGATCGGCGACTCATGGTTGTGTACGGACCGAGGGCTGATCGAGCGATGGACCGGGGAGTGGCGATCAGACATGCGTGAGCCGGATCCGATGGTCGTCGTCAGGCGAACGCTCGAGCATCGTCTCGATTTCGAGCCGATCGGACGCCGAGGTCCTGACACATCCAAGTCGCACGTCTGTGAGACGTCAGCCTGGGGCCGTTGGTTCATCCAGTCATCGACTGTGTAGTGTTGGTGTATGGCTCGCACAAACATCGACATCGACGAAGAGCTCTGCCGGCGAGTGATGGAGCGCTATCACCTGCGCACCAAGCGTGAGGCCGTCAACCTTGCGTTGCGCCAAGCGGCCGGTGAGCCGCTCGGCCTCGAGGAGGCCCGGTCGATGCGTGGATCCGGATGGGTTGGCGATGTCGAGGAGATGCGTGAGAACAGGGCGTGATCCTTGTCGACACCTCGGCGTGGATCGAGTTCCTTCGCGACACCGGTTCGCATGTCTGTGTCAGCGTCGAACGATTGCTCGACGCTGACCTTGCGACCTGTGATGCCGTGTCGATGGAGATACTTGCCGGCGCTCGGGACGAGCGGCACCTTCTTCAGCTTCGTGGACTGCTGGCGCGGGCGACGATGCTGCCGACCCTCCCGGCGGACTATGAGGCCGCGGCGTCGATGTACCGCACCTGCCGAGTCCAGGGGACCACGGTTCGCAAGCTCATCGACTGTCTGATTGCCGCGGTCGCCGTTCGCGCCGGGGCCGAGATCCTGCACGCCGACGCAGACTTCGTGGCGCTCGCCCGTCACACCGATGTGAGACTCCACCCCGATTCGGCGAGTTGAGTGCCCGTTGGCTTGGCCGGTCTGCTAGCGGAGCGGTCGGAACATGAACGGGTCGAGCGTCTCCTGGGCTCGGGCGCGACGCCGGCCGGCCTCGTTCCCGCCGTAGTACGCAAGCGATCCCGGCTCGGCCCGCCCGTACTGGTTGAAGTTCGAGAGGCAGTCCCGTAGCGGGGCGCTGGCGAGGTCCATCTCGGCACAGTGCTCGGCGAAGCTGATCTCGTCCGCTTCCTGCACGTCGACCACGCCGTGGCCGAGGTCCCGCATGGTGGACAGCAGCCACAGGAGGTAGCTGCTGTGTTCCTCGATGGCATCGAGGAAGTTGAAGCTCCCGCCGGTGCCCTGCGGGCCGGCGACGATGAACAGGTTGGGGAAGCCGTTGGTGTGGAGCCCGAGGAAGGTACGGGTGCCCTGCTCCTCCCACTTGTCGGCGATGGTGCGTCCGTCGATGCCGGTCACACGCCCCATCGTCTCCCGGGACATGAAGTCGAACCCGGTTGCGTAGATGAGCACGTCGAGGTCGTACTGGACCCCGTTGTGCAGCACGCCGTGCTCGTTGATCTGCTGGACTCCGAGGGGGGCAGTGTCGACGAGGGTGACGTGGGGCTTGTTGAAGGTCGGCAGGAACTCGTCGTGGAAGGTCGGGCGCTTGCAGCCGTACGGGTAATAGGGCTTGAGCGCGGCGGCGGTCGCCGGGTCCTCGACGATGGCGTCGATGCGGTCACGGATCTGTTCCATGATGCGGAAGCTCGTCTCGAGGTCACGCTGGATGCGCTGCTCCCTGGTCGGCCGCGGTTCGGTGCTGCTGCTGCCGCGGTTGCGACGCACCGGTTGCTCGGCCTTGCCGGCGAGGAAGGCGTCATTGGCCTGGAGGGCTCTGCGGCCGACGAGTTGGCGGTAACGCTCGCGACGGGCCTTGGCCCAGCCCGGTTCGTTCCGCCATTCCTCGATCTCCTCGGAGGAGGTTGCTCGCTGGTCGCGCACGTCGATCGTCGACGGGGTGCGCTGGAAGACGAACAGCTCGCCCGCCGTCTTGGCGATCTCGGGGATGACCTGCACTGCGGTCGCTCCGGTGCCGATGATGCCGACTCGTTTGCCGGCGAGGTCGACGTCGTAATCCCAGCGGGCGGTGTGGAACGACTCGCCGCGGAAATCGTCCATCCCTTCGATGCGAGCCAACCGGGGCGTGGTGAGAACGCCGTTGGCCAGGACGACGAACCGGGATCGCATCTCGTCACCGCGGGCCGTGCGGACCGTCCATCGTTCTGCAGCGTCGTCCCACGTCGCTCCCGTGACCTCGGTGTGGAACAGGCAGTGGTCGTAGAACCCGCTGTCGGTGGCGATCCTCTGGCAGTACTCGTAGATCTCGAAGCCCGAGGCGAACTTCTGCTTGGGGATGTAGCCGGTTTCGTCGAGCAGCGGCAGGTAGGAGTAGGACTCGACGTCGCAGGCGATCCCCGGGTAGCGGTTCCAGTACCAGGTGCCGCCGACGTCGCCCCCGCGTTCGCAGAAGCGGATGTCGGTGAAGCCCGCCTGCGAGAGCCGGTACCACAGCAGCAGGCCGGCGAAGCCTGCGCCGACGACGATGATGTCGCACTCGTCGGTCAAGGCCTCACGCTCGATCGGGGCGGCGGTGTAGTGGTCTTCGAGATAGCGGGCGAAGGGGCCCTCCATCTTCATGTAGTCGTCGGTGCCTCGCCGCACGTCGTTGAACGCCCGGTACTGCGCCTGTTGACGATCGTCGAACGGGGCGTCGGCCTTGAACTGGGGCAGCGACAGAAGCTTCGGATCGGTGATGACGTCATAGCCCTTGCCGGCGATGCGCTCCGACGCCTTGGCTGCCCGGGTGTTGAACAGCTTGCGACCGGTCTCGGGGTCGGTCCGGACGGGGGGAAGTGTCGACGAGGTCATGCCCACATCCTTCTGCACGGTGCGCGATCCCGTCGAGTTGCGGGCGACGCTCTCAGGGAGAATGTGTTGATACAAGCACAAATGAAGTCAGGTGCAAAATGTATAGTTATTGACACTTTTAGCCCAAAGGGAATAAAGTGCGAATATGCGCACACAGCGATTTGTTGTCAGAAACGTTGGGGACCTTGGTCGGGTCATCTCCCAGGCGCGTGCGCTCACCGGTGAGACCCAGGCTGATCTCGCGGCACGGATCGGTGTCGAACGCACGTACCTGTCCCGGATGGAAGGGGGGCTTGAAACGGTGCACCTCACCCGTGCGCTTGCTGCGTTGCGTGCACTGGGTGTCCGGCTCGAGGGCAGTCTTGACCTCGAGGACGGCCTTGATCTCGCGGATGACACCAACCATGGCTAGACCCCGTCTTGCCGTGTGGATCTACGGAACGCTTGCTGCGCAGGTGGAGGATCGTGGGCGTGGCGGGTTGCGGCTGCGCCACACCTCCGAGGCCCTCGACCGGTGGCCCATCAACACGCCGCTCATCTCTTGTTCGCTGCCGGTGGCCGGATCGTGGGCGCCCGCCTCCGCCTACCTTCGAGGCCTGCTACCCGAGGGTGCGCATCTTCAGAACGCGGCTCAGGCCGCCAACGTCGCCACCGCGGACACCTACGGTCTGCTCGCCCGTTTCGGGCGCGACGTCGCCGGAGCCTTGGTCATCACCCGACACGATGAAGCGCCTGACGCCAGCCGTTGGGGGGCACAGCGCTATACCGACGCCAGTTTGGCCTCCACCGTCGAAGACCTCGTGGCGGGGAATCCGCTGGTGCACGACGACTCCGAGTTGTCGCTCCCTGGTTTGCAGAACAAGGTCTTACTGGTGGACGACAGCGGAAGGTGGGCCCGCCCGACCGGTGGACGACCGTCGACGCACATCTTGAAGATCGACGATCCGCGCTTCCCCGGTCTGGTCGAGGCCGAGGGGGCGGCGCTCGAACTCGCTCACGAACTTGGCCTCACCGACAGCGCACCTCGATTCGAGACCATCAACGATCGGGCGTGCCTCATCGTCGAACGATTCGACCGCAGGCTCGTCGACGGCGTGGTGACTCGGGTTCATCAGGAGGACGCGTGCCAAGCAATGGGCGTCAGCCACGAGGCGAACCGAGGTCTCGCCAAGTACGAGGTAGGGGGTGGGCCCGGATTCGCCCAGGTTGCCGGGGTGTTGAGGGACCACGCCGAGGACGGAGCATCCGAACTCGACCTTCTCGCCCGTCACATGACCTTCACCCGGATCATCGGCAACGCCGACGCACACGGCAAGAACGTCGCGTTTCTGCACGACGAACTCGGCGCCATCCGGCTCGCTCCGTTGTACGACACGGTGCCGACGGTTCTGTGGCCCCAGCTGAGGGCGCGGCCCGCTATGTCGATCGGCGCGGCGAGCAGTGTCAATGACGTCACCTTCGAAGCGCTCGTTGGCGAGGCCACCCGTTGGGGTATCGGTCGATCGGCAGCGAAGCACGTGATCGCGACCACGATCGAACGGATCCGCCATACCCCGGTTGCCCACGAAGCACTCGCCCGGCAGATCAGGTCGGCGGTCGATGGCCTGCGCTGATCCGGCAGGGTACCTACCATGGGGGTGGGCGAATTTGATCTTCAAGACGGTTTGATCTTCAAGACTGAGGGAAGGATCGAGCGATGAACGACATCAGTGTTGCCATGTTCACGGTCTCCAGCCAGGATGCGGCCATTGCGTTCTACACCGAGAAGCTCGGATTCGAGTTGCGGTCCGACATGCGATTCGGCCCGAACGACGAGTACCGGTGGGTCGAGGTGGCGCCGCCCGGCTCGCATGCCCGCTTGGCGCTGAACGAGCCGATGGGCGGATCGCCCGGTGGTGGCGGCATCGGCATCGAGACCCCCGATGTGCTGGCCGAGCATCGCCGACTGAGCGCTGTCGGCGGCATCGACCTCGATCCCGAGCCGATGCAGACGCCGGGCGCACCGCTGTTGTTCATGCTGCGTGACCCCGACGGCAACCTGTTTCGCTCGCCCTCGGTGGGTGCAGCGAACCCGAACCCGAAGCGCGTCAACGCGTGTTGTCGGGTGGCGGAAGTTCCGCCGGCGAATGCAGCGGCTACTGCAGTCGCTCGGTCACGATCACCGGCCCCGAGATCGAGCTGACCGCGAGGTTCACCGATGGGCGCGAGCGAGCGGAGGATGTGAACCGGGGCCAGTAGACCTGGCCGGCGCAGCAGCCTTCGTCACCTCCCTGGCCGCGTCCCTCGCCCGCTGCGAAGCGTCCGACCTGGTCGTCCCGGCAGCCGACTGCGCCCCGCTCAACCGCGAGTCGCAGTGATGTCGAGCGTCGGCCAGGGCTGGCCCGGGAGCGGACGCAGGAAACACTGTTCGGGCGGCGCGGTGTACCCCTTCCATGCGTAGGGGTCGTCGCCGATGGCCACCACCGCCCGGTTGTCGAGGGTGGGAATGGTGTACCCGGCGACGCTGGGCGCCTGGCTCCAGGGGAGCAGTGACCAGGCGTTCAGGTAATGGTTGACCAGGGCCCGGCGGAAGCCGTCGGTGCGATTCCGTAGCGAGCGGTGGAGCAGGTAGCCGTTGAAGAACACCACCGACCCGGCGGCCACCTCGACCGGGACGCCTTCGGCCTCGTCGAAACCGAAGGCGCAGTCGCTGGTGTCGTACTCGTCGGGCTGGTCGTGAGGTCGGGTGGGGTGCAGGTAGCCGTGGCGATGGGAGCCGGGCACCACCCAGAGGCAGCCGTTTTCGATGGTGGCGTCGTCGAGGGCGATCCAGGCGCCGACGAGCGAACGGTCGCGTGTGGGGATGTAGCGCTCATCCTGGTGCCACGCCTGGCCCGGCATGTCGGGGCCTTTCACGAACAGCATCGACTGGCAGCATTTGATCGCTCCGTCCCAGAAGGGCAGATGAGCGCCCGTGATCTGGGTCAGCACATCGACCACACCCGGGTGGCGCACCATGTCCAGGGCGATCGGGCTCACCCAGTGCGGGAAGTGAACCGCCAACACGTGGTGGGTGGCCTCGTCGTCATCGGCCCCCTCGGGCAGCGTCGGCGGGTTCACCACCGGGTAGTCCCCGCGGGCGAAGCGGGCGGTGTCGGCCACGACCGCGGCGCGCTCCTGCGCGCTCACCAGGTCAGGTACCACCAGGTAGCCCTGGTCCACGAACTGCTCCGCCCACGCTGAGGTACCCATGGGCCAACTGTTGCACGCGGCAACGGCCCAGGCCAGACCGCCCCCGCACCCACCACCTACCCCCGTTCTGAAAGAACCCCGGCCCCGCGCAGTAGGGTCGGGCGGGTGACGGTCAGCCCTCGCTATGACGCCATAGGACAGGAGTACTCGTCGACCCGTCGGGAGGATCCTCGTCTGCGCGATCGGATCCTCGCGGCCCTGGACGACAGCCGGAGCGTGGTGAACGTCGGAGCCGGAACCGGCTCGTACGAGCCGGTCGATCGTCACGTGATTGCGATCGAGCCGAGCGACGTGATGGCCGACCAACGACCCGCCGAACGGGTTCCGGCGATTCGCGGCACCGCCGCCCCGCTCCCGCTGCGAGATCGCAGCGTCGACGCGGCCATGGCGGTTCTGACGATCCATCATTGGGACGATCAGCAAGAACTCGGCGTCCGTGAGCTTCGCCGTGTCGCCCGCGGCCCGGTCGTCATCGTCACCTACGACCCCGACGTCTGCGCCGAGATGTGGCTCTACCGGGACTATCTCCCGGAGGCGGCCGCACTCGACCGGGCGACCTTCCCCTCGATCGACAGGCTCGTCGACTGGCTCGGGGTACGGTACAGGTCGAACCGGTCCCGAACTCCCGTGACACGCCTGACTGGACGTTGGGGTCGTTCTGGGCGCATCCCGAACGCGTGCTCGATGACGTCGCTCGTCGGGCAACGTCGGCATTCGCTCGCTTGGAGCCGGTGGTACTCGACCGCGTCGTGGCCGCAGTGGAGCGCGACCTGCAGGACGGAACCTGGGACGCGCGCAACGGCGAGCTTCGCCACCTCGCCGAGTACGACGTCGGCATGCGGCTGATTGTCGCCGAGCGAGATCTGCTGGACGAGTACCTCGACGAACTCGACACCGAGTTCGGGCCAATCCCCGAGGGTCTGGTCGAGTCCGTCGACGACGTGTGGCCGTCCTAGTCCTTGACAGCGAGGCTGTCTCAGCCCTCGCTCGGCCCCAAGTCGATCCCCTGCGTCACAACGCAGTGCGAGCAGCGATGCGCAGCGCCCACGCTCGCAATGCTCCGATTCGGATCCCTGCTGCTGTGCTCGTCGAGCTGTACCGCGGACGCGGCACAGATTCGGCGATCGACGCAGCCTTGGCGAGGGGGTTCACACAAGTTGTGACGAACGGAGCGCGGATGGCGTGGGTGGCCGGACACTTGCTGGCGAACGTTGGCGCGGGTAGCGAGATGGCTGTCGATGCGCTCGTCGTCGCAACAGCGATTCGATTCGGAGGCGGCATCATCGCCACCCACGACCCGGTCGATCTCGGACGACTCGCAGCTGCGCATCCCAACGTCGCCGTTTGGAGGATCTGACGCGTCAGGCGACGCGGCTGCGACCGCAGCGCTCGCCTCGACCATCAAGATCTTCCGTCGTCGTCGTGGTTCCCCGGCGGTGAACGAGAATCGGACACCGAAATCGTGGCAGGCTTGCACGATGGCGCTCACCCAGCTCTCTGATCCGCACGCCGTCACAACCGACGCCGAGCTCGTCGCGCTCATCGGCTCGCCCAACGAGCGGGTCAAGATGAAGGTGCGGGCCGAGATCGACGACGTCGCCCGCGAGTTCATCGAGCGATCGCCGTTCGTCGTGGTCGCCACGAGCAATACCGATGGCCAACTCGACGCATCGCCCAAGGGCGACCCACCCGGATTCGTCCACGTGATCGACGCCCAGACGCTGGCCCTTCCCGAACGAAAGGGAAATGCGCTGGGCTTCGGGCCTCGCAATGTGTTGGCCACCGGCCGCATCGGGCTGATCTTCATGGTCCCGGGACAGCGCGAAACCTACCGGGTCAACGGAACTGCCTACCTGACCCGGGATCCCGAGCTGCTCGACCGGCTCGCGGTGTCGGGCAAGCCTGCGTTGATGGCCACGGTCGTCCGGGTGGAGGAGGCGTTCTTCCACTGCGGCAAGGCGATGATTCGCTCCGAGCTGTGGGCCACCCCCGACGAGGCCGAGGCCGATCGCCGCCCGATCGCCGAGCACGTCGGAGCGCTCATGGGCGATGAGAGCATCGTGGCCACGGTTGCGGCCGACCTCGAACAGAACTACCGGGACGAGCTCTACTGACGGGTTGGTGGCCGCAGCGTGGAGATCGTTGCCGAGGTGATGGAGACCGAGTCCGACGGCTCCGCCATGGCGGTGCTGCGGAAGCGGCCGGCGGAAGAGACGACAAGCGGGACGCGATGGCCGCAGGTCGTCATGTTCCACGACGGGCCCGGCATCCGTGGGGCGACGCACGAGTTCGCGGCGAAGCTGGCGGGCGAGGGGTTCGACGTGCTCGTTCCCGACCTCTACCACCGACACGGGCGCATGCTCGGCTGGGAGCTGCACGAGCGGGAGGCCGATCCGACCATCGTCGATCGGTTGTGGGAGATGCTGCGCTCGTTGACCGACGCCGGCATCCAAGCCGACCTCGACGCGATCCTGAACGCGCTGGGCGACGAAACCACAGCGTCGATGGCGACCATCGGCTTCTGCGTCGGGGCGCGGGCGGCGTACCGGACCGTGATGCGGTTGCCCGACCGCTTCGTGGCCGGAGCGTTGTGGCATCCATCGTTCCTGGTGGACGACCAGCCCGACTCACCTCATCTGACGGCCGGTGGGTTGGAGCGGCCGTTGTTCATCGGCATCGGCGAAGCCGATCAGATGCAACCTTTGGCGTCACACGAGCCGTTCCTCGACGTCGTCCGCTCGCTCCCCGGGGTCGAGATCGCCACTTACCCCGGCGCGGACCACGGCTACACCTGGCCCGGTTGGCCGTCCTACGACGAGGCAGCCGCCACCGCCTCGTTCACTGCGACCCTCAAACTCTTCCGCCAAGCCCTCGCCCCCGCCCAGTAGCGCCCCACCACCCCCCCGTTCTGCAAGACCCATCCCCACTCCCATGGGTCAAGCATCGTGCAGAGTCGAGCTCAGGTGGCTGTCGCGTGCAGAAGCATCGCACTCCCGTCGCTGGAAGGTCAGAAAGGCCTGAGGTGTCGTCTCGTGGGCCAACGCTGCAGCACGCCAGGTCCGGGTGTGTAGGTTGAAACCGGCTTGCTCGACGCCTCGGACGACCTCGTCGGTGTTGTGCCGGTACCAGGTCAACGTCGACGTCGAACCGTAGGCGTTCTCGCGCTGGACTTCGTCGTTGTCACCTTCTTGGAAGGCGAGCAGCACCCAGCCGGTTGGGACGACGACGCGGGCGAGTTCGCGCCAGACGTCGAAGAGCAGGGCAGGCGGCGTGTGAATGATCGAGTACCAGAGGACGACGGCGGTGACGGACCCACTTTCGACAGGCAACTCCGTCATCGGCGCCACGTCGAAGGACAGGTTGGGATGAGCCGAGCGAGCGGTCGCGACCATCGCGGGGGAGAGGTCGACTCCTCGCACGTCGAGCCCCTGGGTATGGAGGTAGGACGTGACGCGGCCCACGCCGCAACCCACGTCGAGCACGCGAGCGTGGTCGACGGCGAGCAGCTCCTCTGCGAACGCGTTCAGGATCGCACGGTCGATCGGGCGCTCGAACGCTGCGGTGACGGTGGTGCCGACGGCGGTCGCATAGTGAGCGGCCGAGAAGTCGTAGACGGCGCGAGTCGAGTCGATGTGGTCTTGGAGGGGGTCGACGCCAATGACCATCGTCGTTGATCCCGCAGCTGAAGCGACCGGCACGAAGCCGACCGAGCGGTACAGGGCAGCAGCGCCGACATTCTCGTCGTCGACGCTGAGGCTCAACCGAGGGTGCCGGTCGAGCAGTGTTTCGAGCAGCGAGCGGCCGATCCCTCGACCCCGCCAGTCAGGCTCGACGGCCATGGTGAGTTCGGGAATGTCGTCGGCGACGTAGCCGTAGCCAGGGTTCGATGCCGTCATTCGCCGGACCCAAGCGGCACCGACCGGCTGACCGGTCGCGTCGAGGGCCAGCTGAGCGTCGTCGCCGTCGCGAGCGCCGAAGTCCTCGAGGTAATGGACGATGCCGGGTTCCTGCAGGATTGAGTGAGGGAATGGGGCCTGTCCGTCGCGCACGTGCAGCGCCTGGTAAAGCATCTCCCAGAGGAAGGGCACATCATCCGGCATCCATGTTCGAAAGCGGGGCGGGTGGGAATGGGCTTCGGCAAGGGACATGCCGAGGACGCGCTCAGGCCCGGTGGCGCTGGTTTCCATTCGCTCGACCGTAAACCATCCTGGATCAACTCGCCGCCGGTCTGGCTCAACCGCGATCGACCGACGGGAAGGGCAGCGGACTCTGGAACTCGTGGCCAGTGACTCGGTCATGGGTAAGGGGCTAATGTCCGAGCGTGCGTGACTCCGGCCAATGGTGACGAGCGAGCGATCGGGCGGCCGGAACTCGTGGTGTGCGGTGACCTCGGCAGGTATTGCGATGGCGCAGATCTGCGCGGTTCTCGCCGTGTCGCTGGCTGCCGCGTCGGGTGACTGGAATGAGGGCAGCCCCGGTACTGGGATCCCCGGATGGATTCGCTGGGTGCTCGTCATCCCGGCGGTGCTCGCTGGCATCGTTGCCTTCCGAGCAGGGCGTGGCCGCCGAATCGCTCTGGTCACGTTGCTTTCTGCTGAGGCGATCGCCACGGTGACTGCGGCACTCGGTCTCGCGTCGGCGTTTGCCGTTCGCCTGGCGATCGTCGCTTCAGGCCTCGCCGCCGGAGCCCTGGCGATTGTGGCCCTTGCTCTCTCCTCGGCGTCCCTGTCGGCGCCGGTTGCTCGGGAGGTCACTCGCGACCTCGCGTGGGACATCCTCGTCACGACCTCCGCACGTCTCGGGGAGCGGTGCGACCCCGGGAGTGTGCGCGCCTCACAACGATGGCGGGGGCTGTGGGTGGTGGCGGGAATCGAAGCGCCGCAGTTCGCTGTGTTCGAGCCGGTGATGCGGCGTAGGCCCTTCACCCGAAGGTGGGAGGAGCTAGTTCCCATCCAGGAGGCAGCAAGTCGGGCTGCCTCAGTATTGAGGGAAGGTACGTGACCGAGCTCTGGCCGGAAGCCCTGGCAGCGGTGCGGGCCGAATGGTCCGAACGGCTGACTACCCGACGCGGGCGCCTCAACCTCGCCACCTCGCGCTGTCGGCAGCGACAGCAAACAACTACAAAGCCCGAATGTCTTCTGCCCCCTGCCTGTTCGCAGCTCATGGGCTGAACCCGTCTGACGCCCATTCGACGAACGCCAGGTGTTCGGGATTCTTGGGGCGGCGCCACACCTGTGTCTCGATGTGGGCGCTGCAGCGATCAGCGAACGACGTCGGTCGTCACATCACCGGCCCGATGAGGAAATCGGGGACTCCCCACGGTCCCTCGCGCCCGAGAAGTCTTCTCGCCCAACCGGTTGGCGGACCCTCAGAGCTCCTCTGCGAACTTGGCTTCGATCCGGTGGTAGTGCTGGCGGCCGGGGTTTCCCTTGGCGATCTCGTCCCACTCGGGCGTGGCGAAGATCTCGGCCATCGCTGCGTGGCGGGTCTCGATGTCGGGCCAGCGAATGATCCACGTGACCGTGGCCGATCCCAACTCGTCCAGGGCGCTGCCGGCGACCTGGGGTGGTTCGTCGATGTTGGTCCAGAACCCCACCAGGTCGACCTTGGCGCGAATGTAGGGGAGTGCGCTGTGTCGGGCCCAGGCCTTGTACTCGGTCATGAGGGTGGGTTCGAAATGGTAGTTGCGGATCTCGTAGATCATGGGTGCGACTCCTCGCTCGGGCGTGGCCGAACAGTAGTCTCTGGCCACCGGCTCAGCCTGGTCTGCATCACGCCGAGTAGCCGAGCGGAAATCGCACAAGGGGAGAACGACATGGACAGCTGGCAGATCGGTGAGGTCAAGGTTTCCAAGATCGTCGAGTCCGAGGGTCTCTGGGATCCGACTCGGCTGGTGCCCGACTCGAACCCCGAAATCATTCGGGCCCATGACTGGATGGTCGGGCCATTCGCCGACGCCGAGACCGGACTCATTCGGGTGTCGATCCACACCTTCGCCCTCGAGATCGGCGACGAGAAGATCCTGATCGACACCTGCGGAGGCAACGACAAAGTCCGGCCGGGCTTCGACAATTTCCATCTGCAGGACAGCGACTTCCTCGATCGGCTCGCAGCCGCGGGCTTCCCGCCCGAGGAGGTGACGACCGTGCTCTGCACCCACCTGCACATCGATCACGTCGGGTTCAACACCGTGCTGGATGGTGATCGGTGGCGGCCTACCTTCCCGAATGCCCGCTACCTCTTCGGCGAAGCCGAGTGGGCTCACTGGAGTCGGGAGCCTCAGATCTACGGTGACGTGGTCGGCGACAGCGTCCGACCCGTCATCGAGGCCGGCAAAGCCGATCTCATCGCGTCGGACCTTCGCCTCAACGATCTGCTCTGGCTCGAACCGACGCCGGGGCACACCCCTGGGCATCACAGCGTGCGGATTTCCTCCAACGGCGAGGATGCCGTCATCACCGGCGACCTCCTGCACTCGGCCGTGCAGGTCGAACACCCCGAGTGGCGCAGTGCCCCCGACGTCGACCCGGTCGCGGCGGCGGTCACTCGGCGCTCGTTCATCGAGCGCTACTGCGACGATCACACGCTGATCCTGGGCACCCATCTGGGCGGTCCGAGCTGTGGCCATTTCCGTCCGCACAACGACACGTGGCGCCTCGACCCCGCCTGACAACCGTGCCCGCCCCGGCCGTGGCGATTACGTTCGCGCCATGACCATCGCCAGCCACGACCTGCTCGTCGTCGACGTTCCCCTCGACCGACCGTTCATGGGGATTCCCCAGATGCGTCACGTCATCCTCCGCCTACGGGACAACGACGGCGTGGAGGGCCTGGGATGGGCGTGCGCCTTCGATTCCGCGATCGTGCCCGCCCTCGCCGCAGCGACCGAGGCTGTAGCTGGGTGGCTGATGGGCCACGACCCAGCCGACATCGTGGGGATCAACCGTCTCCTGAAACGTCGGCTCGACTACTGGGGTCCTGGGCTCACACGCTATGTGCAAGCCATCGTTGACGTGGCTGTTCACGATCTGGCCGCCCGTCGCGCCGGCCAGTCCGTGGCCGCCTTCCTGGGAGCGGCATCAGTGACGTCGGTCCCCGTGTACGCCAGCCAACACCTGTGGCGAGACTACGACCTCGACGCCCTCTCCACCGGTGCAGCAGCGCTGGCGGCCGACGGTTGGCGATCCATGAAGTTCCGCATCGGTGCCAACCGGCTGGCGGCTGATGAAGCCGAACGTGCCCGGGTCGTGCGAGAAGCGGTGGGGGCGGACGTCGATGTGATGGTCGACGTCAACCAGGGTTGGGACATCGCTCGGACCAAGGAGGTGGCTCGATTGCTGGAGCCCTACGACTTGGCCTGGCTGGAGGATCCCATCGACCACCGAGACATTGCCGGTTACCACCGGTTGGTGAGCGAGGTCGGTATCCCCATCACCCACGGCGAATACCACTTCGACGTCGAGCCCTTCGCTCGGATCGCCGCCGCCCGAGCCGCCGACATCGTCATGATCGACGCGCACCACGTCGGAGGAATTGTGGCGTGGATGCAAGCGGCTGCGATCTGTGACGGCGCCCATCTTCCGGTTGCCACTCACCTCAGTCCGGAGATCGGCATCCACCTGGCCGCGGCCGCGCCCAACTGCCGCATGCTCGAGTACATGGACTGGTCGGTGCGGCTCTTTCAGGAACGAATCGAGTTGAACGGCGAGGGTCAGGCCATCGTCCCCAACCGTCCCGGGCTGGGCGTGACCCTCGACGAAGATCTCGTGGCCGCTCGCACCGTCACCTGACAGCCCCCTCGAGCATCTCGAAGGCCGTCTCGACTGAGGCGAGAGCACCGAGGACGATGTCTTCGAACTCGCCTTCGATGGGGCCGAGTTCTCGAAGGTCGTCGAGGACCTCGGAAATCAGCGTGCGGAGCTGGGCATTGGTGGTCGACTGGTAGAGGTCGAGGAGCCAGTCGACGCAGCGGTCGAAGGAGATCGGGGCCGGGCCGTCGAGGTCGGTGACGCTGTTCCAGAATGCCTCGGTCGTGTCGGCGAACTTGGTGCCGGCGTCGGCGCTGTGGGCGTGGGTGGTGTCGAGCTCGAAGATGGTCATGGTGGTTTCCTCCCGTTCGGTGCGGCCGCTCGGTGCGTGCCGTTGTCATTGAGAGAGAAGCTAAATCCCGATGGCCAAACCGGAATCGGGGATCACCAGGGTTGTTGGCGTGGTCGCTGGGGGGTCCTCATTGCGGGTGCCCGGAAGATGGCGGCCATCTCTTCACGCGTCTGTTGCAGTCTGCTACAGTTGCAGGTCGAGGAGGTTGTCCGATGGGAACCACGTCACCGGCAAGGATTGATGATGACGTCTACGCAGCGGCCAAGCTGGTGGGAGCGTTGATGTCACGTTCCGCGTCGCAGCAGGTGGCCCATTGGGCCAGGATCGGCCGCGAGTTGGAAGCGGCCGAAAGCGTGTCGCACGCCCGGATCGCCGAAGTGCTGGCGGGTGCACAGACCTACGACGGGCTGAACGACGAAGAACAGGCGGCGGTCCGCGCCGAATGGTCCGAACGGCTGACTGCCCGACGCGAGCGCCTCGACCTCGCTGCCGAGTTCGGGGCTGCTGGCCGGACCTGGGTCGAGTTGGACGATGACGGAAACGTCGTCACCCGCAACGTCCCCACTGATGACATCGCCGCTGGTGGCGGACCGGCTGCCTGAGGGTGGCAACCCCCGTCTTGCATCTGATCGGTGGCCCGAACGGCGCCGGGAAAACCACGTTCTACGACTATGTACTCGAACCCGAAACGGCATTGGCGTTCGTCAACGCGGATCTGATCGCAGCGCAGCGCTGGCCGGGCGATGAGATGGCCCACGCCTATGACGCAGCAGCACTGGCCGACTCGGTGCGCCGGACGCACCTTGAGGAACGGACGTCGTTCGTTGCTGAAACGGTGTTCTCCCACGAGTCCACGGTCGAACTACTGGCCGACGCCAAGCAACGCGGGTATCGGGTTGTGCTGCACGTGGTGCTGATCCCCGAAGATTTGGCGGCCGCCAGAGTCGTGAACCGGGTGGCCAACGGCGGCCACGACGTTCCCGAAACCAAGGTCCGGGAACGGTACCGGAGGCTATGGGCCCACCTCGCAACGGCCATTGTCCTCGCCGACGAAGCCCACATCTACGACAACACTCGTGCCGAGGCCCCGTTTCGACTTGTCGCCAGTTATCTCTTCGGTCAGCTCACCGCGGCTCCGGACTGGCCAGCGTGGACTCCCGACGACCTCCGCAACGCCGGTCGACCACCGGTCTGATCGCGGCCTGGCCCGGACCCACCCTCCAGCGACTCAACCAGACACGTCATGCGCTCCACGAAGCGTCTTGCGCCGGAAGGGCGGCTGACGGTCGCCCATTGATCAGTACAAGATGTCGAGGGAGTACCGCAACGCTTGGTCGAGCAAGGCGCGGGTGACGTCGTCCAGATGTCCAACGGGTCGGTCATCCAAGTCGACGATGGGGATCGTGATGATGTTGTCGCAAATGATGACGCATGCTTCGGGCAGGCCGTGCTCGAGGCCGAGCTCGACTTCTGATCGGATGCCACGAATTGTTCGCGTGATCGGGGCGCAGGTGACCGATGTGAGCACGTCGATCGCTGCGTCGCGAGTGAGGACGCAGACGGGACGCCGGCCGGCCGGCGGTCCGAGGTCTGCCCAGTAGATGTCGTTGCGTACTCTCGAAACCGAGGAGACTGGAGGGTCGAATGCGCCGATCTGCGTGCTCTTTGGTCCATGCTCCGACTCAGACCTCGCTGACATTTGTGGACTGAAATTAATGTAACCAATTGACAATGTCAGATTCATCAATACAGTGATGGCATGCCGGATCTGGATCGACTGCCCGACTCGAGGAGTACTGACCAGTGACCGGCAGCGCCGCCACCGAGCGACCAGAGGTGATGTTCGAACGGCTGCGAGCGGCACGACGGGCGCGCGGTCTCACGCAGCAAGAGGTCGCTGACCGAATTGGCGTTGCGCGGACCACGATCGTGGCCCTTGAGAAGGGCGAGCGTCCCGTGAAGCCTCAGGAGCTGATTGCCCTGGCACAGCTCTACGGCCGACCCGTCAATGAACTGCTGCGCACTTCACCGATGCCTGAGGACTTCGTGGCCCAGTTCCGCCTACGTCCGTCGGAGGACCAGCAGGACGACGACCTCACGAAGGCCGTGGAACTCCTGCAGCAGTTGTCTGATGACTACGTCGAGCTCGAGCGGCTTGCGGGCGCGCCGTTGCCCCAGCGGTACCCGCCGGAGGCAGACATCTCGTCGCTTCCGCCGAGCGCAGCGGGCGAGTCCCTGGCCTCTGCCGAACGCAATCGGCTTGGGCTCGGCGACGCTCCGGTGCATCACCTCCGGCAGATCCTGGAGAGCGACGTTGGGCTCAGGATCTTCGCCGTGGAGCTTCCGGCGCCCGTCGCCGGCCTCTTCGTCGCATCGACTTCCTATGGAGCGTGTATCGCCATCAATGCCGTCCACCCGGGTGAGCGTCAGCGATGGTCGTTGGCTCACGAGTACGCCCACTTCCTCGCTCAGCGATCCAAACCTGAAGTAACGGTTCTCCACGGCTATCAGCGCGTGCCCGCGGCAGAGCGCTTCGCCGATGCGTTCGCTGAGAACTTCCTGCTTCCAGCTGGCGGCGTCCAACGTCGGTTCCATGAGGTTCGCCAATCGCGGCGCGATGGTGTTACCCCCGCCGACCTCCTCCATCTGGCTGACCTCTTCCAGGTTTCGCTGGAGGCGCTCGTTCGACGTCTCGAGAACCTCGATCTGGTGAGGGCCCACACGTGGGATCGACTGGTCAAGGCCGGGTTTCGTGTTGGTGAGGCGCGTCAGATGCTCGAGCTGGCGGCGTTGCCGCCGGACACTGACCTCTTGCCGTTGCGGTACCGATACCTCGCGGTGGAGGCATACCTCGACGGGGCGATCTCGGAGGGTCAGTTTGCGCGGTTCCTGCGCACGGACCGAACCTCTGCCCGGGAGCTGGCGCATCGATTGTCGCACCGCGTCGGCCTGGACGAAAGCGGAGCGATGTCCGACTTCGAGATGGGTCCAACCGACATCCTTGATGTAGTCATTGGCTAGTTGGAATCGGCCCGCCGGTGGATGACCTCCTTCTCGACGCGTGCGTCGCCCTCAACGTCCTGGCCGCTGGCGTCGACCTCCAAGAGCTCGCGAGCGCGTCCTCAGTTCGGCTCATGATGACGTCGGTCGCGGCCGCCGAGTCGCTTTGGCTTGCTCCTCTGGAGCCAGGCGGCGATCGCGAGGCCATCGACGTCGGTGGTCTTGTCGACAGTGGAGCTCTGGTGTTGCTCGATCTTCGAGACGACGAGCTGAATGAGTTCATTTCATTCGCTCGGGAGATCGATGATGGTGAGGCCGCCACCTTTGCGGTAGCGGCAAACCGAGGCCTGCCGGTGGCGACGGATGATCGTCGCGCCCAGCGACTTGCTGCATCCATCGATCCGCCGATCGCGATCGTTGGAACGACGCAGCGTCTGAGGGTTTGGGTGGAGGCCTATGGCGTTTCGGTCGGTCACGTTGCCGAAATCGTTCG
>JAOXNN020207876.1:0-19685 GCA_028571205.2 Hydropsyche betteni | reverse complement strand
CAGTAAATAGTGCTAAGCGCCAAAATTATAAAATTGAGTTTCTTTTATTTACTACAAAAATTAGTACTTTTACTACATAGTCAATATAAGGAAGTATGTATACCTAATATAATAGAAATGGTTTTGCAATTCATTTTTAATTTTATTTATGAATTTCTGGACGTTGCAGTTTCAACGTAAATTATAATACCAAGAACACATATTATATAATTTAAGGAAGTACCTATAATCAAAATGGTTAGACGTTTATTTTTATAATTTCAGTTTCAGATATTTAGCCCGTGCAGTGTCAATGCAATTACCAGTAGCACATATGATTTATGGAATTATAGTCAAAATGGTTAGATCAGTGGTGGCCAAAATGTTGTGTACTAGTGCCAATTTTTTCACAGACAAGGTCAGATGCGCCATACAACTTGAGCTTTTTTTTTACCTTGCGTTCACATTTGGGGTTGTAAAATACAGCTAGGAATAGGAACTGCTTCACTTATGGGAGGAAAAGGAATAACTCAATAACGGAAACCAATTAATTAATTTACGCAATTTCAAAAGACACGTTTATTTGAGCACCAATCTACAATAGTTAGAAATAATCACATGGACGAGAGGGTGATCGCTGTTGTGGACCAAACTGATGCTACAGTTGCCGAAGAGTTTCGTTTAGTAAAGCTAACTCTGAACTATTATTGTTGGATGTGAACTGAAAAACATAATTAACATTTTTCAATTATTAAATTATTGTATAAAAAATAACATCTATTACAGCAAATAAACATTTCTTACTTGAGACTTAGATTGAGACTTTTGAGCCTGTTTTGATTTCGCTAGTTTTTTAATGTTTGGTGTCAAATTTGTTGTTGAAAGGAGCAGAGAATTCTTCAAATTTGAATCAGTTATTCGCGACTTTGTTTTACTTTTTATTAATTTCTTCGATGAAAGGCTTACTCACACTTGTACCTATATTCTTCCAAAGCGACATATATAATTTTTTGCATATTTTCTTAGCTCTGGGAAATGCTCACCAGGTAATGAATGCAAAAAATTAATAATGTCAGACACTCTATATTAAGAAATATAAAGTAGGGAGGCGCGGGAAGAAAATATTTTTTTGGAGAGGCGCAGTAGCAAAAAGGTTGGAAACCGCTGCCGGCTACGCGGAAGTGAGCGAAGGTTTCGGTTTTTCTACGTGCGAAATTTTCCCATTATTGCAAAAGGGGGGGGGCAGGTCCGCTGGCCGTGTCAGGTGCCAATCAGGGGGGTGCCCCCCCGTCGCGCCGAAAACTGACCACGTTCTCTCTTGAAAAAGTCGCAGTCCGCTGCGGATACGTGCATATGAGTGTGTTGAAATGTTGCGGTGACCATCGGTTCTGATTAAAAAAAAAATTTTTTTTTTGATTAGTTTTAAACCAGTTACGTATAAGGCATTAAGGATATTTTTATGGTTGAGGCTATTTGCAGTTACAGTAACTGCGAATTATTGGCTATTTGCAGTTACACTAACTGCGAATTATTGGCTATCTGCAGTTACTATGACAGAGTGACAGTTGTCGTAATAGATTATTTTTTTATCTTGAAATTTTTTTTATATAGGTATATATGTATACATACATGATTATTTCTTTTTTTTTTACATTGAAAAATAAATATTTTAAAAGTAGGTAGGTATAATACATACAATGACAATTAAATTTAACAAAAGTTTTATCAAAAAAATCTATAAAAGTTATATTTAAGAGATTTTTATTTTTTAAAAATGCGTAACATTAGTTATTCCATCAATTGACGCAAATCAATAAAAATATTTGATTCTTTATCGTAATGATTAGAGATAAATTTCACTAATGTCAGTTCAATAATATTATAAATTCATTAACGTTTTGTAAAAGAAAAGATTTGAAATGAAGAAATTTAAAATGTTAAGAATGAAAAGTGTAGAGGATAGTATTAGAAATTCATTGAGCAACGATCATCTAATTCTAATATTTCCTTCAAGCTCATTGGTAAATATAACTGGAAAATTCACCATGAAAAGATGGGAATTTTCAAATGCAATTTTAATATCGTTTACAATTCAGTAGCACATTGTTCGATACAATATCTATCTGGTTGGAAACAATAGAGTCAGTATGAAGTCGGATTAGATTGTCGTCAGTAGTGCTCACTAACTGTTGATGATGGAAGCATCCAAAGAAGATGAAGTTGGCTCAAGAACCTTGCAATATCTGGCTGCGGCTTCAGGTAACTTTATTTTTTCATAAAATTCGATTATCTAGATGAAAAATGGCAATTACAGCAGAATTTCAGTGATTTTTCCTTGTTTATCTAATTTTATCGTTTATCTCAAAATATTTGTTATGTTTATCGTGATTTAATTTCGATTAACCAGTCCATGCGATACAAGGGACGTATGTTTTGTATGATTAAAAGTTAAACATAAAAAGTAAATGTTAATTTAACAAATAGAGCGCGAAATATACCATTTATACCATTATAAAAAATATACCATTAGCTATATTTTTTATCCTATCATACATATTTTTATTTTCAATAAATATGGTAATGTTTAAAAGTCTTTGAATTGAAAAAATAAACATGAAAAATCATAATGAATTGTCCAATGAGTATATTTTATTAGTTTCTTATAGCGCATAAAGCAATTATTCAACATACAATGTGTATTTGCGACAATTTAATTGCACAAAACATGTCACTCGAGCGAAATCGTTCAAATGATCTTGATGACGTTTTTTTTATTATAGCAAACCTAGGAATCTTAGCAATAGGAATGAATATGGGATGGACATCTCCCACATTGCCGAAATTAACAAATGAAGATTCAAACGATAACCCATTAGGTGAAAAAATAACATCTAATGAAGAGTCGTGGATAGTTTCATTGCTCAGTCTAGGAGCTGCTATAAGTATGCATTCACAATTTCTTCATTAAATCTCATCTATTCTTATATATGAACATTTTATTTGCGTAGGTCCTTTGTATAGTGGATGGGCAGCAGATAAAATCGGTAGGAAATGGTCCATTTTAGCTGGTGGTGTACCATTATTGATTGGATGGATTCTTATAGCCACAGCAACTGATGTCATTCAACTTTATGTGGCTAGAATTATTATGGGTTTAGCTGTGGGTCAACTCTTTACTGTTGTTCCTATGTATGTGGGGGAAATTGCACAGGTAATCGTCATAATTATTATTCGCATAATTATTCTTATGGTAATCGATAATTTGGTTTCAGAATGAAATCAGAGGTGCTCTAGGATCTTTCCTTCAAATGTTCATAGTGATTGGTTTTTTGTTAGCATACTGTATCGGTCCATATGTTGATTACTTGGTGCTTAGTATAGTGTCAATGGTTCCTGGTGTTTTGTTTATGGTACTTTTCTTTTTCATGCCTGAGAGTCCTGGATATTTAGTCGGCAAAGGTGTGTAAAAAGTAAAATATATTGTATAAAATATTACTCATTCGACTCATAAGTGAAAAAATATTTTAGGTAGAAAAGAGGCCGCCCTAGAGTCACTAAAAAGATTCAGAGGGAAAACTGAAAAAGGTGTTCAAACAGAACTAGACGAATTGCAAATGGGGGCAGACAAAAACACGCAGAAAGCTTCAATAAGTGATTTGTGGACATCTAAAGCAAATTTCAAAGCGTTATACCTTTCTAGTGGACTAGTAGCGTTCCAACAACTATGTGGAATAAACGTCGTCCTATTCAATTTGGAGACCATTTTCGACAAAGCAAATACAGGATTATCTCCTGCTATATCGACAATAATCATCGGCGCTGTACAAGTAATAGCCAGTTCCATAACACCTCTTGTAGTAGACAGACTAGGAAGGCGAATATTGTTGCTCATTTCTGGATCTGGAATGTGCTTGGCTCTGGTAAGCTATTATGTTTTTATTATCTCTAAACATACGGTTTTAAAATTCGATGATTTCACTTTTAGGTATTGTTAGGAGTGTTCTTCATCTTAGACGACAACGAGAGTCCATCTGTTGAATACATCACGTGGTTGCCACTCACTTCTTTGGTGGTTTTTATTTTTGTGTATTGTATGGGTGAGGACATGCCGAATAATAGCTTGTTTCATTATTAATCAAATGTTCACGAAATAATAATTTATTAAATTGTTAGGTTTTGGACCTTTACCATGGGCAGTGATGGGAGAACTTTTCGATCCCGTTGTGAAATCAATAGCTTCTACAATTGTAACGACCCTCTGTTGGTTGATTTCTTTTATCATGACAAAGTTTTTTGGCGACATTGTAGAAGGACTGGGAATGCATTATGCTTTCTGGATATTTGCAGTTTTCACGCTTGCTTCGTTTTTCTTTGTATTTTTCTTGTTGCCAGAAACCAAGGGTAAAAGTTTGCAAGAAATTCAAGATCTATTGAACAAATAAAAAATGACGAGATGTCGTGATTCGATATATAAAACTCTTTCCATGGAATTAATCATCAAACATTTCAACATATTAAATACTCTTTAACTTTAAAAATATTCATTAATTTATATTATGTTATGTTTTAGTAAATTATTACAAATACTAAATGTATAATTTTAGTTATATAGTTACTTATGAATGGTCTCAAATAAATTAACGTCCAAAAAAACTAAGGAAAGTTCTTCGAAAATTATTTAAGGACTCCAAATTGTCAGAATAATTTCATAATGCGAACAAAATATTTATTATAATTTCATAAACGTTTCGTAAATGAAAAGTCAAGAAATTTAAAATGATGATTAACTTATAAGATAGTGTATTAGAAATTCACTCAACAACGATCATCTAATTCTAGTATTCAAGCTCACTGGTAAAAATAACAAGAAAGTTTGACGTGGAAAGATGGGAATTTTCGAATTCAATTTTAGCACCATTTTCAATTCAGTAGCACATTGTTCGATACAATATCTATCTGGTTGGAAACAATAGAGTCAGTATGAAGTCGGATTAGATTGTCGTCAGTAGTGCTCGCTAACTGTTGATGATGGAAGTGTCCAAAGAAGATGAAGTTGGCTCGAGAACTTTGCAGTATCTGGCTGCGGCTTCAGGTAACTTCATTTTTTCATAACATTTGATTATTTGTCGTTTATCTAGATGAAAAATGGTAAATTAAGCGTAATTTCAATGATTTCGTTTTTGTTTATCTAATTTTATCGTTTATCTCAAAATATTTGTTACGTTCATCGTGATTTAATTTTAATTGAAAAATTTATGCGATAAAGTATAATGAACGTGTATTTTTTAAAATAAAATATTAAATTTAAAAGTTAATTTATCAAATTTAACTCGAAATATTAATGGTATGTTTTTATCGTTTCAAGCCTTACCACAAACAGATGGTAAATGGTTATTATAATATTTATAGATAAAGAGAAAATCTATATGTTATATTATATATTATATATAAAAATGAATGTTTGTATATTTGTTTGTTGCCGTATTACTCCAATGCGGTTCGACCGATCGCCATGAAAATTGGCATATATATGTATTTTTTGTGGAGAAGGTTTTTGTATCATTAAAATAGGGTGACCATATTTCTCAGAACCCAAAACGGGACGGTCCGCAAAAAAATGTTCCCGCATATATCGTTCGAACGATCACCATATAAAAAATAATTTGATTTAAAACCCCGAGTCCCGAGCAACGCCGGGTACTACCGCTAGTATAGCATATTTGTCTAAGATATTTTTATGGACATAATGAGTATATATATTAGTTTCTTTTAACGAATTCAGCAATTACTCAACATGAAATATGTTTATTAGCGGCAGTTTAGTTGTATAAATATAAATCACTTAATTCGAGAGAAATCGTTTAAATAACAATGATAATATTGTTTTTTTTTTAATTGTAGCAAACTTAGGAGTTTTAGCGGTAGGAATGGGTATGGGATGGACATCTCCCACATTGCCGAAATTAACAAATGAAGACTCAAACGATAACCCATTGGGTGATAAAATTACTTCTAATGAAGAATCATGGATAGTTTCGTTACTCAGTCTGGGAGCTGCTATAGGTATGCTTTCACAATTTTTTCATTAAACCTCCTCTATTTATATAAATAAACATTCCATTTGTGTAGGCCCGTTGTATAGTGGATGGGCAGCAGATAAAATTGGTAGGAAATGGGCCATTTTAGCAGGTGGTGTACCGATATTGATTGGGTGGATTCTTATAGCCACAGCAACTGATGTCATTCAACTTTATGTGGCTAGAATAATTATGGGTTTGGCTGTGGGTCAACTCTATACTATTGTTCCCATGTATGTGGGAGAAATTGCCCAGGTAATCGTCATAATTATTAATCACATAATCATTCTTATAGTAATCGATAATTTGGTTTCAGAATGAAATCAGAGGTGCTCTAGGATCTTTCCTTCAAGTGTTCGTAGTGATTGGTTTTTTGTTAGCATACTGTATCGGTCCATATGTTGATTACTTGGTGCTTAGTATAGTCTCAATGGTGCCTGGTGTTTTGTTTGTGATAATTTTCTTTTTTATGCCTGAGAGTCCGGGATATTTAATCGGCAAAGGTGTGTAAAAAGTAAAATGTATTGTATAAAATATTACTAGTTACTCATAAGTAATAAAATATTTTTAGGTAGAAAAGAGGCTGCCCAAGAGTCACTAAAAAGATTCAGAGGGAAAACTGAACAAGGTGTTCAAACAGAACTAGACGAATTACAAATGGGAGCTGACAAAAATACGCAGAATGCTTCAATAAGCGATTTGTGGAGATCTAAAGCAAATTTTAAAGCACTATACCTATCTTGTGGACTAGTAGCGTTTCAACAATTGAGTGGAATAATCGTCATCTTGTTCAACTTGGAGCCCATTTTTGACAAAGCAAATACCGGACTATCTCCTGCTATATCGACAATAATCGTCGGCGTAGTACAAGTAATAGCCAGCTCCATCACACCTCTTGTAGTAGACAGACTAGGAAGACGTATATTGTTCCTTATATCTGCTTCTGGAATGACCATAACTCTGGTTAGCAATCACGTTTTTATTATCATCAAACACGTTGTTTTAAATTTCGATGATTTCATTTTTAGGTATTGTTAGGTGTCTTTTTCATCTTGGACGACAATGAGAGTCCATCTGTTGAATATATTACGTGGTTGCCACTCACTTCTTTGGTGGTTTTCATTTTTGTGTATTGTATGGGTGAGGAATTGTCGAATGATAACTTGTTTCGATATCAATCGAATGTTCACGAAATAATAATTTGTTAAATTTTTAGGTTTTGGACCGTTACCATGGGCAGTGATGGGAGAACTTTTTGATCCAGCTGTGAAGTCTATAGCTTCTACAATTGCGACAACCATCTTTTGGTTGATTTCCTTTATTTTGACGAAGTTTTTTGGTGATATTGTAGAAGGACTGGGAATGCATTATGCTTTCTGGATTTTCGCAGTTTTCACATTTACTTCATTTTTCTTTGTATTTTTCCTGTTGCCTGAAACCAAGGGGAAAAGTTTGCAAGAAATTCAAGATCTATTGAACAAATAAAAAGACGAAGAGATGTCGTGATTCGATATATGAAACTCTTTCCATGAAATTAATCATCGAACATTTCAACATATTAAATACTCTTTCATTTAAAAAATATTCATTAATTTATATTATGTTATGTTCTAGTAAATTATTATAATTACCAAATGTATAATTTTAATTATGTAGTTACTTATGAATGCTGCCAAATAAATCAACGTTAAAATGTATTAAAAAAAACATCATCGAAAGTTATTTTAGGAATTCACTTTGCAAGAATGATTTCATTTGGCAAACTATTATGTATGAGTCAGAGAAGTCTCGACTTCTAAAAAATTGCATCAATAAATTTAAATATAATTTTTAATGGTTTTTTTTCATACATGTCATATTGAAACAGTGTCCACTTTTATGTTTGTAGTTATTTTTTTATTTCATAGACGTCTTTATATATTTTTTACTATTATATTATAGCGATATGTTCAATTGTGAAAGATGACTTTTGAAAAAATCATACTGTCCGAAAAAACTAAAACGAAAACAACTAATATAAATATTTAATATGACTATGAAAAGCGGAAAAAAATATTGTTGTAAATTCAAAATTTGAATACGATATGAAAATACTCTTGATTTTGAAAATTTTACGTCACATTTTCTGCATATGTGGATAAAATATCACTGGAATTAATTATTTATAGATTTATCTGATATGTAAATATTATGTGTTACATCAAGTTAAAAAATATTATAAAAATAATCGGTTATATTATTCAATCAAAAATCTATCGTGTTATATATCCACGGTGGCTCCAAGAATACTTGCAAATATTTATAAATAAATGTTTTACAGAAAAAAAAAAATGATAAATTAAAACAAATCCAGAAAATCAATTCCCAATAACGGAAAATATAAATAAAAAATGCATATAACGAAAATTCCCACAGATCGTCATGGTTCATAAAAGCTCATGAGCTCGTTATGCATACTCATTTTTTCTTTATAATCTCAAATTCGAAACCAAGCACTTGTGAGTCACTAAATCTGATCTGTTTTATAGCCGCTCGTCGTAAAATGAACTCGTAAAATTTATCATTATTTTTATCTTTCGCATGGTCAAATCGATTAGTGTTCGTTAAAAATGGTGTCAACACGATCCGAATTTTAATTAGTAAACGGATTATTTCATTACGTTTTTGACTTTGGAGTTTCCAGTTTTCGTTCTGAAACGGTAGGGATACGTTCTCGTATTTGGCTAGAGATTTTTGGTAAGTTTTCAAAAATAAAATATGACTTGTTATAGTGGCTTTTAAAAGTGGTAATGTATTACAAAAGATGCAATAGATAAACTAAATCTATATATATATTTATACAATTTCTAAACATTCTTACATGAATTCAATTTGTTTATCGAAATAACGAGCGACCGAGATTTGATCAATGTCAATTTTATACGTTCATATTATTATTTTCTGGACATTTCGGTACGATAAGAAATTTAAAACGACGAAAAACAGAAATAAGCTCAACGTCAAAGTGATTTTTTACATATTTTTGCATGTCTGTATTTTTTTTAACCTTTTCTGAACAATTTTGTAATTTTGGGAATATCCATAAGAGCATCATAGAAGCTTGGTTTCAAACCCATTATTATTATTCCCAGTTTCTGAATTAACAGTTTCGCAGTCACTTTCTTCAGTAGAATCTTCATTAGAATAATTAGTCTTCATCAGAATAATTAGAGTCTTTGTTAGTTTGATATTGATCTTTTTTCTGATATAATACTTGTATTATATTACAGTTGCATGATTTATACAAAGTTCATTGTCAATTAGACTTTCACGCCCAAATTTTTTCATGACGCCAGTTCCATTAGTTGTTTTTGTTGCTACTATTTCATTTTCAAAATCAATTTCAAATTCACTCAACGATTTTCGACAATTTTACAAATCTTCGAAGAATCACATTTTGATGAAATGTAAATCAATCAGCATCATTTAAAGCGGACGTCTTATACATATAGTATCTGTTTTTATACTATGACAAACGATTGATAAAGTGGTTCTCAACCATATGAATATTGTTTTCAACAAATATCAAATATATTACGCACATTTTAAATTAGAAAGTTTCGAGTCTCGGGAGTTTTTTGTTAAAAGTCCCAGGACTCGAGACAGCAAAAAAGCTAGGAATTCCCAGGAAAAAAATCCCGGGATGGCTCGTCGCAGAATCACTAGCAGTAAGATATGTAGCGAGCATTTTTACCTACGAATATTTATTTCCTGAATTTTTTCTAGTTTTCTGAAAAAAAACTGACAAGAAAATCGACTCAAAAAGATGGAAATTTTTAATACAATTTTAGTGTCATTTTTGTTTCAGCGGTAGGTAATCCGATACCATATTTATCTGGTCGACAAAAATAAAGCCAGTATGAAATTGAATTAGATTGCAATCAGAAGTGCTTATTTACCGTTAATGATGGAAACTTTCAAAGAAGACGAAGCTGGCTCGAGGACTTTGCAGTATCTGGCTGCTGCTGGAGGTAATTTCAATTATTTTTACCGTTCGATTATATTCGTATGAAAAATGTAAACTTTACGGAATATTAATAATTTCTTTTGTGTTAATCTATTTTTATCATTCATCGTAGTGTTTATTACGTTTATCTTGATTCAACAATAATAAACAAATTTATATGATTATAACGGGTATTCCCGTCAAATACCAAAAGACACGTATCAAGAAAAATATTTTCAAATAACATATTAAATTTAAATGATCTTTAACGTATATTTTTTTGTTATTGTAGCAAATTTAGGAATTTTAGCGTTAGGAATGAGTATGGGATGGACATCTCCCATATTGCCGAAATTAACAGATGAAGATTCAAATGATAATCCATTTGGTGAACCGATTTCATCCGACCAAGAATCTTGGATAGTTTCATTACTCAGTTTAGGAGCTGCTATAGGTATTTTTTCATTTTTTTTTCATTAATTCTCCAACATTTCATAGATATAAAAATTTAATTTCTGTAGGCCCGTTGTACAGTGGATGGGCAGCAGGTAAAATTGGTAGAAAATGGACCATTTTAGCTGGCGGTATACCATTATTGATTGGATGGATTCTAATAGCTACAGCAAAAGATGTCATTCAGCTTTATGTTGCTAGAGTGATTATGGGTTTGACCGTGGGTCAACTCTTTACTATTGTTCCCATGTATGTAGGAGAAATTGCAGAGGTAATCGCCATACATGTATATCTGTCTAACAAGCATATAGTTTGTAAACATATAATATAATATAAATATTTTTGAGTAATTGATGATGGGTTTTAGAAAGAAATCAGAGGTACTCTTGGATCTTTTCTTGGAATGTTCATAGTGATAGGTTTTTTGTTATCATACTGCATCGGTCCATATGTGAATTACTTGGTACTAAGTATAGTCTCAATGGTGCCTGGTTTTTTGTTTATGGTACTTTTCTTTTTCATGCCGGAGAGTCCTGGATATTTAGTTGGCAAAGGTGTGTAAAAAGTAAAATAAATTGCATAAAATATTACTCGCTATTCATAAGTTAAAAAATATTTTTAGGTAGAAAAAAAGCCGCCCAAGAGTCACTAAAAAGATTCAGAGGGAAAACTGAACTTGGTGTTCAGACAGAATTAGACGAACTGCAAAAAGGGGCAGAAAAAAATATGCAGAAAGCTCCAATAAGCGATTTGTGGAAGTCTAAAGCAAATTTCAAAGCATTATATCTTGCTTGTGGATTAGTAGTGTTCCAACAATTATCTGGAATAAACGTTGTTCTATTTTATATGGAACCTATTTTTGACGCATCAAATACCGGGTTACCTCCTGCTATTTCGACAATAATTATCGGCGTTGTTCAAGTATTTGGCAACTCTGTTACACCTCTTCTAGTAGACAGATTAGGAAGGCGTTTATTGTTGCTTATGTCTGGGTTTGGATTGACCATAGCTCTGGTTAGCAATCACGTTTTTATAATCTTCCGAAAAGTAGTTTTCCAATTTAACGATATAATTTTAGGTATTGCTAGGCTTGTTCTTCTTCTTGGACTACAATAAGAGCTCAGCTATCGAATACATTACATGGTTACCTCTCACTTCATTGGTGCTTTTCATATGCGCGTTTTGTTTAGGTTAGAACATTTCGAATAATAATTTATTTAATTGTTAAACAAATGCTAACGAAAAAATAATTTATTAAAATTTTAGGATTTGGACCGTTACCTTGGACAGTGATAGGAGAAATTTTTGACCCCTCTGTGAAATCTATAGCTTCCCCAATTGTAACATCTTTAAATTGGTTGCTTTCTTTTGTTATTACGAAGTATTTTGGTGCCATTGCAGAAGGATTGGGAATGCATTATGCTTTCTGGATATTCGCAATTTGTACACTTGGTTCATTTTTCTTTGTATTTTTCTTGTTGCCCGAAACCAAAGGGAAAAGTCTGCAAGAAATTCAAAATCTATTGAATAAATAAAAATAGTAATTAACCGCATCGATCGATATCGAAAAATCTCTTTTTTTGATAATTTGATATTAATTTGGTTATCAAACATTTTAGTAAGTAATGTGTTATTATTTAGAAAGTAATAATTAATTAATATTGTAACATGTTTAAATAAACTTTTACAAATACTTAATTTAAAATATTAATTATGTAGCTCCTATTTACTATAAATCAAAATATATGTATATCATTGAGAACATCATATTGATAAATACTTAGTTTATTTAACATTTTTTTTTCAAAAATATACAACAATAATGTACTAAATTTTAGAATAATATAATAGTGAAAATAATTTCAGTTCTTAGATTACATATTATTTAATTTCAAACGATAAAAAAGGCAATCAAAAACATTTGAATTCAATTACATTATTTATCAATATTTTTATATTTTTTCCGAGTAATGCCACGATCAGCAAATCGTTTACTTTGGGCTTCTTCAAGGCTAACGTGTACCATTGTCATTATTAATAACTCTGATTTTCCCGTAGTGGCTGGTGTCTCTCTGCTTGATCTTCAGGTTCAGGTGAGAGCTGCTGGTTATTGTTTTTAAAATAATGTATTAATAGTTGTCCCGATTCATTGAGGAACATTGAAATTATCGAATTATTCAAAAAGCGTTCGCTAGAAAAAGTTTACGTGACTGGCAAGTACCAAACATCTAAACTTTTTCTAGAGAATCCTTCGCGATTTGAGAATTTTCATCTCGAGAATTATCGCTGCAAGAGAGATGGAATGTATCTGTGACTGATTGTAACACACTTTTTTTATGGATATTGAACGGCGTTATATGTGGATGAAGTCCAATCAAGTGATCAGACATAAGAAAGTTGTTATGCAATATTTGACGGGTCACGGGACATTCGCTGCCAAATTCAAACAGCTTGGTTTTCAAAATTACTCATTTTGTATCTGCAGAGAGAATTAAGATACAAATTATATCTTGTGGTCCTGTTTTATGGTAAAAAAATGAAAGAAAAGACATGTTCACCGGGTTTCCTGACCACTCTTTAGTTCTAATATTGACATTGTTTCCTCAAAATCAGACTTTTGTTTTTATCTTCGCTAAAACAGTGGAGCAGCTAAAATGTTATGGGGACGAATTATATAATACAATTGGCGCCCCCAAAAAACCATAAAAAACGTAGTATTAAAAGAGTTTATCTAATAAGAAAGACGCAGTAGATAAGCTATACGTATCTATATTGATATAATTTCGAAATAAGCTTACTTGAATTCAATTTGTTTATCGAAATGACGAAGAGCGGACGAGATTCTATCAATGTCGATTGTATACGTCTGTATTATTTTCTGGAAGTAACAAATTCAAAATGATGGAAAGCAGAAAAAGAGATGAGTATAGCAGTAGGTAATGTAGCAAAGATTTATAGTTACGTTTATCTAATTCCTATATTTTCTTTTATAATTATATATTTTCGGAAAAAAAATAACGAGAAAATCTACGCGAAAAAGTGATAATTTTCAATGTAAATTTAGCGCCAATTTTTTTTCAGCAACAAGTTATCCGATACCATATTTGTCTAGTTGTCAATATTAGGACCAGTATGAAGTTGGATTAGATTGCATTCAGTAGTGTTTGTTAACCATTGATGATGGAAACATCCAAAGAACATGAAGCTGGCTCGAGGACTTTGCAGTATCTGGCTGCTGCCGGAGGTAAATTCAAATATTCAAACCATTCCACTACTATTTAATTATATTAGTTTATGATATAAAACAAATATAAATTGTGCGGAATTCCGATGATTTCCTTCGCGTTTATCTATTTTTATCGATTGTCATAAAAATTCGTTACGTTTATCATGATTTGATTATGATCAACAAATTTATACGATACTAACGGGTAAACTCGTTGAATATCAAAGAACACGTGTTTTAAAATATAATATTTACTTAAATAATCTTCAATATGTTTTTTTCACTATAGCAAATTTGGGAATCTTAGCATTAGGAATGAATTTGGGATGGACATCTCCCATATTGCCGAAATTAACAGATGCAAATTCAAACGATAATCCATTTGGTGAACCAATTACTTCTGATCAAGAATCGTGGATAGTTTCATTATTGAGTCTAGGAGCTGCTATAGGTATTTTTATATATGTTTTTCATTAAATCTCCTATATTCTTATATATAAAAAAATCATTTGTATAGGTCCGTTGTATAGTGGATGGGCAGCAGGTAAAATTGGTAGAAAATGGACCATTTTATCTGGTGGTATACCCATATTGATCGGATGGATTCTTACAACTATAGCAAAAGATGTCGTTCATTTATATGTTGCCAGATTTATTATCGGATTGGCGGTGGGTCAACTCTTTACTGTCGTTCCTATGTACGTGGGAGAAATTGCAGAGGTAATAGTCACGTATTTGTCTATACATTTGAATAGTTTCTAATAATTACTTATGGGTTTTAGAAAGAAATCAGGGGTACTTTAGGATCATTTCTCGAAATATTCATAGTGACAGGTTTTTTGTTAGCATACTGTATCGGTCCGTTTGTTAGTTATTTGGTGCTGAGTATAATTTCAACAGTACCTGGTATTATGTTTATGATATTTTTCTTCTTTATGCCTGAAAGTCCTGTGTATTTAATAGGTAAATTTTTGTATTAAAAAATATCGGATCAAATATTTTAAAATTTTATGAGATAAAATATTTTCAGGTCGAAAGGAGGCTGCCCAAGATTCTCTAAAAAGATTCAGAGGAAAAACAGAACATGGCGTTCAGGTAGAATTAGACGAACTGCTAATGGGAGCAAACAAAAATACTCAGAAAGCTTCAATAAGTGATTTGTGGACGTCTAAAGCAAATTTTAAAGCATTATACCTTTCTTGTGGATTAGTAGGGTTTCAACAATTATCTGGAATAAACGTTGTCCTATTTTATATGGAACCGATTTTCGATAAAGCAAATACTGGATTATCTCCAGCTATTTCGACAATAATTATTGGCGTTGTACAAATGATATGTAGTAGTGTTACACTTTTTCTAGTAGACCGACTAGGAAGGCGTTTATTATTGCTCATGTCTGGATTTGGAATGACCATATCACTGGTTAGCTATCATATTTGTATTATCGATACTAGTAAAAATACGATTTCCCAATTGGATAATTTCGTTTTTAGATATTGTTAGGCTTGTTCTTCATCTTGGACGAAATTAAAAGTTCTGCCGTTGAATACATCACGTGGTTACCACTCACATCGTTGATACTTTTCATATGTACATTTTGTTTAGGTAAGGATATATCGGATAGTAACTTATTTCATTAATAATCAAAAAATAATCAATTTAAATACTAGGGTTTGGACCAATACCATGGACTGTGACGGGAGAAATTTTTGACCCCGCTGTGAAATCTATTGCTTCCACAATTGCAACGACTTTTAGTTGGTTGATTTCTTTTATTATTACGAAGTATTTTGGTGCTATTTCAGAAGTGCTGGGAATGCATTATGCTTTCTGGATATTTGCGATTTGTACACTTGCTGCATTTTTTTTTGTATTTTTCTTGTTGCCTGAAACTAAGGGAAAAAGTCTGCAAGAAATTCAAGATCTATTGAACAAATAAAAAATAGCAATAAATCGCATCGATCGATATCGAAAAATCTCTTTCTTTGATAATTTGATATTAAATTGGTTATTAAAAATTATGTTAAATACGCTTTAATTTGAATAGTATTAATTAATTAATATAATATATAAAATAATGTAATATTACTTTTAATAAGTAAGTAAACTATTACAAATACTAAATATATATTTTTTAATTTTGTGGCGTATTTATTATTAATCTATTTGTTTATAATACATCCTGGTAAAAATCATACTGTAGAATATACATATAATAAATATTTTTTATATTTATTATTTCAAAAACATACATTTATTTACCACATTTCAAAATTATAACATAAGCATATTTAGATCCTTAGATAGCTTATTTCTTTTTATAGGATAAAAATAAAGGTAATCAAAAATTTTACATTTAAATATATTATTTATTTCTTCAATCAACAAGTTTAGTAACTATAATCACAATTTCACAAACCGATCTAAACAACTCACTATCAGAGTCGTTTGCTTTGTGCCTCTCCAAGGCCAACGTGCTCCATTATCATTGTTAACTATTATAGATCCTATCAAACCGAATCTATCTTCAACAATAAGTAGTGATCGGTGTCCTTCCGCTGGATCTTCAGGCTCAGGTGAGAACTGCGGGTTACTGTTTCCAAAATAACTTAGTATTAGTTGTTGACGATTGAAAAGAAAAGAATGACAAGAAGAATGAAAAACGTACGAAGAATGAAGATTGAAAAGAATTACGTCATTGAAATATTCAAAAAACGTCAGATTTAGAGATAGTTGACCACCGCTTGTAATTGTTGTTACAATTATTCGTGACGTTGGCAAATATAATTCGTACGGCGGTCGATTGAATAAAAAATCGGAACCATTTTTGGAATCGTCTCATTAATGAGAGACTAAACTCTCATTTTCATTGATACAAATTAAAAATGCTTATAAGAATTAAATTTTTTTATCGAAATGACGACCAAATGAGATTTGATGAATGTCAATTGTATAATGTTTATATTATTATTTACCGGACGTTTTCATTAAGATCAGATATTCAAAATGATGAAAAGCAGACAAAGATATAGCAGTAGTTCATGCAACGAGGATTCATAACTACGATCTTTTAAAATCTGTATTTCCTTCTAGTTCACCTTTCTGAAGAAAAAAATTGCGGGAAAATTCGACGCAAAAAGGTGGAAATTTTCAATTACAGTTTTAGCACCGTTTTTGTTGTAGCGGCAGTTCATCCGATACCATATTTGTATATTTAATAACAATAGGACCAGTATGCAATCAGATTAGATTGCTGTTGGTAGTGATTGTTAACAGCTGATGATGGAAGCGTCCAAAGAAGATGAAGCTGGCTCGAGGATTTTGCAGTATCTGGCTACTGCCGGAGGTAATTTCAAATATTTGTACCACTACCATTTGATTATATTTGTTTATGTATATGAAAAACTATGAATTCGATGATTCCCTTCGCATTTATCTAATTTTATCACTTATCATGAAATATTTTTTACGTTTATCGTGATTTAATAAACAAATTTATATGATAGTCACTAGTAAACTAGATGAATATCAAAACATGCATTTTAAAAAAGTTAAATGATCTTTAATGTCCTTTTTTTTACAATAGCAAATTTGGGAATCTTAGCATTAGGAATGAATTTGGGATGGACATCTCCCATTTTGCCGAAATTAACAGATGAAGATTCAAATGATAATCCATTTGGTGAACCAATTACTTCTAATCAAGAATCATGGATAGTTTCATTACTGAGTCTAGGAGCTGCTATAAGTATGCCTACATATGTTTTTCATTAAATCCCCTACATTTTCATATATAAAAATTTTATTTGTGGAGGCCCGTTGTATAGTGGATGGGCAACGGATAAAATTGGTAGAAAATGGACCATTTTAGCTGGCGGTATACCAATATTGATTGGATGGATTCTTACAGCTACAGCAAATTATGTCGTTCAACTGTATGTTGCTCGATTTATTATAGGTTTGGCTGTGGGTCAACTTTTCACTGTTATTCCTATATATGTGGGAGAAATTGCAGAGGTATTCATTACTTATTTGTCTAAGTATTTAAATATTTTCTATAATTAATAACGAGTTTTAGAAAGAAATCAGAGGTGCTCTAGGATCTTATCTTGAAATTTTCATAGTGACTGGTCTTTTGTTAGCATACTGTATCGGTCCGTTTGTCAGTTATTTGGTGTTGAGTATAATTTCTACAGTACCTGGTATTATGTTTATAATATTGTTCTTCTTCATGCCCGAAAGTCCTGTGTATTTAATTGGCAAAGGTGTGTAAAAAGTAAAATATGTCGCATCAAATATTTTCACACTTTATAAGAAAAAAATATTTTCAGGTCGAAAGGAAGCCACCCAAGAATCTCTAAAAAGGCTTAGAGGAAAAACAGAACAAGGTATTCAAACAGAACTAGACGAACTGATAATGGGTGCAAACAAAATTACAGAAAAGGCTCCAATAAGCGATCTGTGGACATCTAAAGCAAATTTTAAAGCATTGTACCTTTCTTGTGGACTAGTAGTCTTCCAACAATTAACTGGAATAAATGTTGTCTTATTCTATATGGAACCCATTTTTGATGTAGCAAATACTGGATTATCTCCAGCTATTTCGACAATAATTATCGGCCTCGTACAATTAACAGGAACTACTGTTACACTTTTTCTAGTAGATAGACTAGGGAGGCGTATATTGTTGCTCATATCTGGATTTGGAATAACCACATCTCTGGTTAGCTATCATCAAAGTTGGCTGAGGAGCCGGGTTTTCGGGAAAGTCGGTTTTTTCATATTATTTTAAAGTGCTGTTGATTTTTTAAGAAAATTCTTTTTTTAATTTTTGGGAAAGTCAGTTTTTGTAAGTGTACGGTTTTTTTTTGAAAAGTGTTGTTGTTTTTTAATTTCTTTATTAAACTTATTCCCAAAGCTCCACGGGACCCCCAGCCGGCTCTGGATATCATATTATCATCGTCGTCATCATCATCATTATCATCATCAACATCATCATTATTATTATTAACAAATTTGAGGTTTTCCAATTATATGATTTCTTTTTTAGATATTGTTAGGTTTGTACTTCTTCTTGGACGAAATAAAAAGTTCTGCTGTTGAATACATCTCATGGTTACCGCTCACTTCATTGGTGCTTTTCATGTGTGCAATTAGTTTAGGTAAGAATATGTCGAATAATAACTTGTTTGATTATTAAACAAATATAAACGAAATAATAATTAATTAAAATACTAGGATTTGGACCGTTACCATTAACTGTGTTGGGAGAAATTATTGACCCTTCTGTGAAATCTATGGCCTCCACAATTGCAACGACTTCAACTTGGTTGATTTCTTTTGTTATCACGAAGTATTTTGGTGCTATTTCAGAAGAACTGGGAATATATTATGCTTTTTGGATATTTGCTCTTTTTACATTAGCTGCATGTTTCTTTGTATTTTTCTTGTTGCCCGAAACCAAAGGGAAAAGTCTACAAGAAATTCAAGACCTATTGAACAAATAAATAAATAATAATATAATAGTAAACTGCTGTGATTCGATATCAAAAAGTCTCTCTTCTTGATAATTTTAAATATATAATATTAAATTGGTCATCAAACATATCAATAAGTTATATACATTGTATTTTGAAAAATATTAATTAATTAATATCATTTATCAATATTTTTCTATTTTTCCAATTGACAAGTCAAGTAACTATAGGGTGTAACAATATGTTATGCAAGATTTAAATTTGCCGCCATTTGTATAGTAAATTGCTAGCAACACTGGAAAAAAAACAATCGGACAGCTGAGAGGTTAGGGTTAGTAAAAATGGAGTGCTACATGATACAACAACGCGTTTTCATTGTTGAACAATTTCTCAAATTTTTTTTTATTTCGTTCGAAAAATCAGCATCCACTTGTTGATGTTCAATAATCCATTCAACGAACTCTCTTCGCTGTGCATGGTCATTAGGC
>JAOXNN020207754.1:0-19740 GCA_028571205.2 Hydropsyche betteni | reverse complement strand
CCCCCGACACGCAATCTCCAAAAACTTAGCAATGCACAAAATAGGGTTTCTAACTTTTTATTTTAGCGAAATATAGCACTTTTCAAATTAATCCGTAAAACAAAGCAAAACATAAATACTCAGAAAAAAATCATGGGGGAGGGGGGGGCAGAGATTGAATTTTCCTACATTGCTTTTTTCCATATTTTCTTGGTGGATAATTTGAATGTCGAAGTGGGTAACACAATTACCCGCGGGTAGTGGTTTGCCGACCACTGGTTTAGACCGTTTTGGAGTTGTCGTTAGACGAATTGTCTTTGGGCCAGTTGTCGTGGAGACTACAGGTTACGAATTTCCACATGACAGTTTAAATTTTTAGGTTATCCAACTGTCAAAAATAATTGTGTTTCATCTGTCGCCAATTTTGAATCAAATTCGTTTGATGGCTGAAAAACAGGTCGAATCTAGTTTTTATAAAGATGCCGTCGATTATTGGTCGAAAATTCCACCTACGGTGCATGGAATGTTGGGAGGTTTTGATTTTATATCTGACGTAGACATCGACGGTTCTAGAAAGTTTTTGGAGGCTTTGTACAAACAGTCCGATCGTCCTGGAACTGGGATAGCTGTAGATTGTGGAGCTGGGATCGGTCGTATAACAAAATGTCTCCTTTCTAAATATTTCGACACTATAGACTTGGTCGAGCAGAACGGGTCGTTCTTGGAAAAAGCTAAAGAGTTTGTCAATTCGTCCAAATTGGGGACCACGTATGCGGTGGGGCTTCAAGATTTCGTTCCGGAAAAGAAATATGACGTTGTTTGGAGTCAATGGGTCCTCGGACACCTCGAAGATGTAGATTTAATCAAGTTTCTCTCACTGTGCAGGTTTTTCTATCAGTTTTTAATTCGTATATTTTTTTTTAAAATATCATGTTTATTTAATTATTTTTTTCAGGGATTCTTTGAACGAAAATGGCTTGATAATCGTAAAAGAAAATGTTACAACGTCCAACAAACTCGAAAAAGATGAAGACGATTCGTCGGTTACTCGTCCTTTAAAACACATGTTGGCCATTTTCAGACAAGCAAACTTAAAAATAATCAAAGAGTGTAAACAAAAAAACTTTCCCAAAGGAATATATCCAGTGTACATGTTCGCTTTAAAGCCCAATAACACACAATTAAAAGATAAGGAACCAACGTGAAGTTTTAGCTGTACTTGCTCGGAATGTTTATAAATAATATTATGATAGTTTAAAAGTCCATTGTTATGTATTTTGATAATCAACATGAGATCTAAAAAAGGATAAATTAAACGCCAATTTATTTTTTTACATAAATATAATATTACACTTATAGAACATGTATTAGAATATACTCATCATAATTAACAACTAATAGACATCAGCATTTTTAATTCATTGGACCCTTATAACAATATTAAAAAAAATACAAAATATACGCTTTCATCATAAATTTTTATACTGGAGCAAATAAAAATAACTGCTTTAAAACAGAAAAAAAAAACATTTATTTCTATGCGTTGATAAAATTTGGCTATCGCATATAAACATTGAATATTTTAATTACAAGAAAAATTACTGCTTTAGGACAAAATTAAAAACATACGTATATTTTATTTCTATGTGTTGATAATATTTGGCTATCGCATATAAACATTGAATACTTATGAGAAAACTTGCTGGTTTAGAACGGAAAATTTCTAAAATACGAAAAGAAAAACATTCAATAATGTCTATGCATTGATAAAGTTTGGCTATCGCATATAAACATTACACTCACAGCAGTTTATAAAAAGCAACATTTAAATGATCACATTTATAGGTCCCTACTATGAAAGAAACAATGAATGCAATGACAATGTTAATGATATTTATGGTTGAGGGGTTTTACGCATGTAATTCAATCCAGACGGAAGCACCATAGTTGTAGTACCGCGTGGAAATATATTGTTAAGTTCAGTCATCGGAACTGTTGGCAAAACCATACATTCTCCTCCAACCTATATTTTCAAAAAAAGCACAAGTTTAATATAAATGAATCCATAAACAATTTGAAATAGTAAAAAAAAAATATTACCTGCCAATCGGCTGGTGTAGCAACCTTATATTTATCAGTCAATTGCATCGCATCGATAGTGCGGAGAATTTCACTAGAATAAAGTTTATTCATAAATTATGTTGAATAAATAAAAGTAGTATACAATTTTTGTTTTCGAACATACTTAAAATTTCTGCCCGTAGTGGCAGGATACAAAATCGACAAACGGAACTTCTTATTCGGATCGATTACGAAAACGGCTCGAGCAGTGAGAGGGATTCCGTGAGAATCTACTTCGTCAGAATCTAACATTCCTAGTAAAACGGCCAATCTACGATCGGTATCTTCTATAATCGGATAGGGAAACCCTTCAGACTTATCACCTGTATTTATAAAAATAACTTTGAAAAAAAAATCAACAAACAATTCAAATCGATAGAAAGATTTATTTTCACCTGCATACGACTTAATATCGCCGACCCAATGCAAATGGTTTTGAACCGTATCACACGACAATGCAATCACCTTCACATTCCTTTTCTTGAATTCGGGCAAAAGATTAATAATACGAGCCAACTCCGTAGTACATACTGGAGTGAAATCTGCAGGGTGCGAAAAGAGAATACCCCAACTGGAAGAAACGTAGAAAGGAAATTAAAAATCGAACAATACAAGGAAATTCAAAGTATCCGGTAACGTACGAGTTTCCGAGCCAGTCGTGAAACGATATGTCTCCTGCCGTAGTCTTGGCGTTGAAGTTGGGAAACTGTTCGCCCAAGTTTATCATTGTGCAAGACGTCCGATGTTATCGACGGGAAATCTGCACAATTAAAAAGTTTAAAAAATGTTTTCGTTCAAATCCTACATTTTGAGTGTGTAAATTTGCATTTTAACGAATAAAAATGTATTATAAAGTGCTTAAATTGAATTTGTAATATATTTATTCATGTTAAAATGCAAATTTGTACATTAGGTGTTTAACCATGCACCAGTAATTGGTCACTTCTCGGAAAATCGAGAAAGTAAGGTTTTAAAGATCTTTCTGTAAGGGTGCAATAAATAGAATATAATAAACAGCTAATCTATCGCACCCTTTCCGAGAAAGATTATCGTCTTTGAAAACCCTAATTTTCTCGATTTTCCGAGAAGTGACCAATTACTGGTACATGGCCAACCACCGATGTTGTTAAACAATTTACGCACCTAAAATGCAAAAATACCGATAGAACACACAAGTTGATAACAATATGTCATTTGCGATAAAGTTATAATTCAATTCGGCCGGCACTAATAATTAGCACACACAAAGGATTAACTACAGATAACAATTAGAGCGAATACGGACACATCGACAAATACAAATTATCGATCGGTCGTATTTTTCCTTAAATTCACGCAATATTGTTCGACATCGCCATTTCAGTTCGACAAACAAAGCGCGCCAAAACATCGGCAACAACCATAACAGTGATAAGATCGTCCAATAAATCGCATAGGATTTCATTTAAATTGATGCATCGAAGTAAACGCACCTGACAAGTGGAACTTCGAAGACGACCGACCAAAAGCAGCTTTCAGAGCGACTGATGGCGAAACGGAAGGACGAACGGCCGCTTGCCGTTCGGCTGCCGCTTGCCCGGGATTTGGCTGCAGTTTTTGCTGAAAACGGTGTGCGAGTTAGTACCGTGGAGTAAATAGACATAAGGGCGGTAATAGCGTGTCAATAGGAGTTTCGTGTTGGCAGTGAGATGGCAACTGTGTATCGAAACGTGCCCCACCTCAGCCCCCTCTTTAACCTCTAAGGTGCGGTTAGAAATTGGTCCACGTGCGGAAAATCTCTATTTGTAATTGGGAAAATTTGAGATTCAGTTGCTTGTTTTTTTTTTCAATTAAATTGTTTTGGAGGTTGTTCGTTTAAAATTTTTTTTGAAATATGAATTTCAAATGAGGAAATGTATATTTTTATTGGTAATCAGACGGGTGAATAGTTGAACATGTGACAGTTGAACATGTGACATTTGAAAACACGACAATTGAACGCAACGCAGTTGAACATAATCCGTAAAAAAGTTTTCGAATATCATATCAAAATATTGGATGTTTTGTAGTGAAAATTACCGTAAATATTATATTATATTTTCATAAAAATATAAAATATATTATATTAATATTCAAAATCCCATGATCAACCCAGAGTATTTTCCGAAAATACCTACCGTATTGTCTACTAATTACCTACTCCGAAAATAAGTCTTACTATGATTTTTTTAAGATAAGCTCTACCTCAAAATTAAAACCTGTTAAAAAAATTTCAATATGAGAGATTTGGACTAGTGATTTTAAATTATCGAGATTGAGAAATCCTTTTTTGTAATATTGCAAATTTCGAGAATTTTCTTAAATATTTCCATGTTTCGAGAAAAACGACAATTTTCATAATTTATTATGAATACTTAGAACATAAATTTCTACAATTATTTCCTTTTACATGAGAACTTTAGACTATATTATCTTTTTGTGTTTTTTCCCCGCAAAATATGTCATATCCGAAAATAAACCCTAGAGCATTTTTTTGATACAAAATTTATATCAGACCCGTTCTTCCGAGAAACTTTAATAAACTCATTTATTTATGTATGCATGTATGTTACTAAATTGAATTTTTACTGCATTCACCTATCACATAACAGATAAAAACAACATATAATTTTACTACATCAACAAATTTCTCATTTCATTCAGTCCGCACACCGTCCACTTGCGACCCCTGTTGCATGGTTTACCTAGCAACGGAGCAAACCATAATAAAAATAAAAACGCCGGCTTCATATACATTCGCACAATGCAAACCCCATTACAGCCACAGTACGTACCTTTAAATGGGTCGCCGCTATTTACACTCCAGTTGCCAGAACGTCGATAACGAATGGCGATCAATAATGCAGAACCTTCGAGCAAACATCGGGAGCTGGATGTAACTGTGCGGCGAGATATGTCACGTTTTCATTGCCGCCTGCATCGAAGGTCGAAATTTATGTTTCCTGCTTTCAAATGCGTTTCAGCGCATGAAAGGTCGATTAGGGCGCGGCTCGCGATGGAAATTTTCAGCTCGATTGCAATGTATTGACGTTTCAGCTGGCCTGTTTGTTGTTGTCGACCTGTTGCCCGATTATGTGATGCAACTTGTTACTGAAAGGTTTACGAGGTCTACGGTTTCGTTTTGTTGTTTTCAAGATTTTTTTTATTGCATTCGTTCGTTTGATTATAATATTATTATAGTTCATCGTTATGTCGTTCATTTTATAAATATTTAAATTTTATCTTAACCCTTTGTTTCCCAGTGGTGCCGTAAAAGAACCACCATTTCACCACTTTTTGCCAGCATTCCAGCGGAAGATAATGCACAGTCATAAAAAATTAGGTTTTTGAAAACAATCTTTCGGAAAGGGTTTGATAGATTAACCATTTATCTATCACACCCATTCTAAAAGATTATTGTTGATAAAACCTTGATTTTTATGTTTTTCTGAAAAGTGGTCAATTACTGTTACATAGTCAACCACTGGTGTCGTCACCTAACGATGCATTATATTTTAAAAAATAATAAAATCTAGATTCAATATATTTATATTTATAGAAAATTAAATTTCATACTTCGATATTTTCATATTCTTTTTTCGATAATGAGTATTGCTTGAAAAGTCATCGCCGTTGACAGTAAAAAAGTAAAATTGATCGCTATTCTATCTTCGAAAAAAGTTATATTTTCATTTGAAATTTGTATGAAACATGTACTAATGAATCACGATAACTTATGTTTTATTTATACACGTTTGTGCAATATGGTTCACGTTGATAATGTATTTTGTGATTAAACAAAATTATGCTATCACATTTATTGTAATATAAAAAATTGAGTATTTTTATGACTCATGAAACACAATATTTACATTAAGCATTATTAGCATTATAATCCGATTTTTATTTATGTATGTAGTAGATTTGCAGTTATTTTGTGAAATAAAAATATAGGCAAACTTTATTGAAATAATAATTTAGCATTTCTAGTAATTTTATGATTTCAGTTACAATGCAATATCGCGATTTCTTCCCATTTCCCGAGTCCTTGAAAAGCAACTCCATCCACATCGCAAATTGCATTGCGCAACGCCCATTATTATGCAACGACAACCTGTGACCTTAAAAGATTAATATCGCGAATTTGACGAAATAACAACTGTCGATTGATCCATGAGACCCTGGAAATTTTATGACAAAAATGATGGCAAACTTTATCGAAATAATAATTCAGTATTTATAGCATTTTTATGATTTCAGTAACAAATCAATACCGCGATTTCTCCCGTCTCCAGCTCTCATGAAAGCAACCCCACCCACAAAGGGAATTGCATTGCGCAACGTTGTTTATTATACAACAACAGCCTTTGACCTTTATGAATTAATACCGCGAGTGCGATGAAAGAACTAAATTTTGATTGTTTGAAATATTTCATGCAGAATTTCCAATGCTCGCGTTTACGTGACGGAAATTCGCAAAAAAGCAATTGCTCAAGCTTTTTGTACAAAAGATCTTTTTGTACAAAAGATCTTTTTGTACAAAAGATCTTTTTGTGCAATATCTAGATGTTTAATAGATTGTACATGATGAATAAATGAATACTGATAATATTGATAGTATTTATATAATAGTTTTGGGAGTCAAAGTGATTCAACTTGTAAAATTTGAGTATTTTTCGATAAACTTTTTCTATTTAAAAACATTGATAATCAAATCACGCATAAAAAAATATTATTCACAATCAGATTTTTTATGATACGAAAAATATTTTTAGTAGTTTAAAATTTTTTAAGCAGACTTTTCTCGTTTTTTAGAGCCACGGTGATTATTGTGACCGAGATATACAAGTCTGAAATAATTTCAACATTTTCGGTCACATTGGTCCTTGCTGTCCACTAAATTAATCAATAAGTTCACCGATCAATTCAGTGGACAACAAGGACATGGTCTATCAAGGACACGCATATAATTTGGTTTGAGAGTTTTCTCCACATGGCAAGAGATGAGGTTCGTTTTTGTTTTCTCCTTATCGATACGTGGTGGGTTCACACAATTAGGAAATGCCTGATTCAAGTTAAAAAAACGTCAATTTATTATAGAATTTTTATGGGTTATTTATGTTGATAATAAAACCATTAGAACGTCATAAAAGACAGAGAAATTAAAAAAACAAGGTGTATTGGCTGCATAAAAATCATTTATTAAATTTATATATACATCGACATTGATTTCAACGACAAAACTAATATGGAATCACTTAAAAATTTCCATGAGAAAAAAATACTTACAATTTTTTTTCATTTAAAATATTTTTTGAAAATACATAAGAAAAAAATATTCAGATTGTGAAATCGGTTAAAAATGCTTGTCTTAAATTTCATCGAAATTGCTGACATTGCAATTTCGATTGTAAGTTCATAATTTTGGTAATAACAGATAATGAGAGGGAGATAGAAATATTTGATATTAGAATGAACAGATGTTTGAAATTGGCCTATTATATAAGATTGAGCCACAGTCAGATATTAAGTCTACTTCATCATAAATCATGTATATGTTATAAATGTATTATATAATATATTTCAGACCATTATTTTATTTATGACTGAAAATGTAAATAAACACTTCATATAGTATGAGTGTATTAACTCTAATAACCAATTGTTTTTGATTTCATCAGGCTATATAATATTAAAAATAACAGAATAACTATAACTAATAAAGTTGTGTATTTTCTTAAAATTATCAAGTAATTAAAATTATAAAAAAATTTACAATATAGTAATACAATTTAAAAAAATAAGAATTTTTTTTTGGAGGCCTTAAATTCTTCTAGTATCAGAAAGGACTCTAACAATAGCTCCTGGTCCTCCAACTTGAAAAGCTTTTTCATGCCATAACAATAAATGTCCACTTGAACCTTCCGAAGGATATTCAAATCCTTTATATATGTATTTCATTAAAACATCCACCATGTTAACGTTTAACGCTGCAACGGCTTCTTCGATCTGTCCAGATTTGATAGCCAACAATACTTTCAGTGTTAATGCTAATGCGTTATCCTAAAAAATAATAAAACTACTTAATAAATCACTTTCATTATTTCATACCATACAACAAATAATTACCTTAACTTGTTGATTTTTCGATCCTAAAGGAGCACATTCAAGTACTATTTTCAATGCCTCAATGTGTTTTCCTGTGTTGCAAAAGTTAAGAAAAATAAATTTTTCTAAAATATTTAAATATACCAAATTTCAAATATCATATTGAAAATAAAAAAAGGTAATAAAAAATTTAGAAATTAGGGTAATCCTGCACTTTAGGTATGTAACATACTTATTGACTAAGTTGCATAAGTGCTTAAATTAAGATTTTTAACATATTTCATGCATTATAAGTGAGTAAATTATTATTTTTTAACGAATTTAAAAGGTGATATTTGTCAATTTTTAACCGTATCTCAATGAGTTTCAGATTTACATGTACAATACCATCTTTTGCTGTCCGAACTATTAACATGTGCAAATTAAGACAATCCAAGAGCAAACGATTAGCAAAAACTCATACAAACTCTCTACAACACATACAAGTACATTAGAATTTCACTAATCCGGCAATTCAATAGACCGATACATCCAATAATCTAGTTTTTGATAGTGTCGGGTTAGTGAGATTGTACTGTACAAACTTTGCGCAAAATTCGTTCGAAAAAAAGAAACTTAGTTTAGGGACTTATAATGTATAAGCCTCCTCCGTTGGCATGGGCGGATTGGCTCTTATGGTACATGCCCCTTACCAAAATACGACTTGGGCTAGCGCGGTAAGATATAGCCTAGGCTGTCGTATTTGTCTGGCAAGGTCTTGTCCTGTAGTGGATAACTATAGGCTAATGATGATGATGATGATGTATGTATGTATTTTTATTCGTTAAAAAGCAAATTTGCCAATATATAATTTATGCACCTAAAATGCAAGATTAGTACCACATATTCAAAGTGGATTACTTAAAAAAACCCAACATAGTTACAGACCAAAGATTCGTCAACTAACACCAAACGAGACAACCTGCAATAAACAAACATCAGTAAACTAATTTGCAAAGGATATTGAGCAAGCAATCCTTGAACGACGGCTTCATCCGGGCCAGCGGGTCCCGCCTGCTCGGCATCGTCCTCGCGAAAATTATCCTCGTTGAATTGGTCTACGTCGATTTTGCGAAAGGCCGAACTCCACGTGTTCTTCGCCATCTCAGATGAACGCCTTTTTATTCCCAGAAACGTGAACGAGCCGAACAAACGTCAAAAACCCCACCCACGATATCGGCTGAGTCAAGCGTGTCGGTATCGGCTCTCGTTTGACAGTTGCTTTTGTGTTACCAGCTACAAAATTTGATTTATTTTTCTCAACTGGTATACCTTGAATTTTTTGTAACCTTGAATATTTTGATTTCCTGTTTCTACTCTGGTTTCCCTTCAAAACTTATAAATCTTTCGCCTTTTACTGTTTCTTCGAAAATAAGTCCTATTATATTTTTTGAATATAAGCAGGGTTTCGAACCGGAACCGAAAACCGCTAAAAACCAAAATTTTTGCCAGAACTGAACCGGAAAAATACCGGTTTATTTCGGTTCAGCAAAAAATTATTTCATTGCACTTACTAATTACAATGAGCAAGTTTCAAATATGCTCTTTATATATCTAGTTTCCTTTTTATATGTAGGTATAGTTTTTTTCATATGCTGCACCCTGGAAGGAAATTTTTAGGAACCATCAATGTTAGTTTCATCATCATCGTCTACCCGTTTTGTGCCCACTGCAGGAAGAGGTCTCCGCATCAAATATTGGGGGTCTAGGCTATATATCTTATCCGAGAGCAAACCTCGTATAGACAATGTTGGTTTAATTATTGAAATATTGATTCTGTGTTGACTTAATTTGTTATGCGTCTAATATACAAAATGTGATGTTTTATTAATAAAAAAAAAAACATTCAAAGTTCACAACATGCTTTATTTCTTCTAAGGCTGAAACAGTTTTTATCTAGTGTAACCTAACATTTTCATTAAAAAAAAGTTTTTATGGCACTGTATACTGAATACAAAGTTTCTAGTGGGAGTATCCGGTATACTATTATTGCAATAGAAAATTCAAAACAAGGAAAATGTCTTAAAAACATGTTTCGTACCTATCATCTTGAAATAAATCCAATATCATTAATTAGAATAATAGTAGTTTATTCTAATGTTATAAAAATGCTAGTCATTCCAAAGAAATAAAACAAAAGTTTATAAAGAAGAAATAGTTTCATACGTACAATGGCAATGTGTACTTACACATCAACGAACTTTGTATCCATATTTTAAATCATACCTATAACTAATTACTTTAAATGCTCACTCTATTACTCTCAACAGAATAATGATGATAAACTAACATAAAATTAAACATATTGTAATACGTAAACTAAAAAAAGCAAATCTGTAAATGTACTTCTCATTGAAGATCATATTGGATGTGAATTAAACCGATAAAATACAAGTTACAAAATAATTAGTATAATATAAGTATTGTTCACTAAACTTACTTATTTTAATTTTTTAATAATACAAATTTTCAAATTTAATCTACTGGCTCCCAATTTACTATTATTAAGTCCTGTGAATTGGCAGTGATAACAATATTGGAAAAACGTATTAGTATTTCTTACAATTACAGAAGATGTAAAAATTTTATTCAATATATTTTGTGATATACAAACCTACGTTTGCAATAATTTGTATTCTGTACACATGTTTACATAGATTATTTAATATATTTTATATATTACTAACATGTTAAAGGAAGTATGAAACAGTATTCTGAATACTTTAGCACAAACAGAAAATAGTTAAACTTCAGAGATGTTAATGAATTTGAACGAAATTATTCCAGCACTATTATCGATTTTTTAACATCACATAAACACAACCATTGTCGAACACAGCAAATTTGTTCAAATGTCATTTATTATTTTCAAAAATTTAAGAAATTATTTGAAAAATAAAGCAAATAATTAAAAAAATCATAAAAAACATAATCAACAGACCACAAGAAAAAATATGCTTTTAATTTGAGAACTGTAAATTGTATTTATGAGTATATGAATTCAGTAGATTAAAAAAATTATAAGAAATTTGAATAATACTTGAACCAAGAAAATCTAGTATTTTTTGGATATCGATAAATTTTTATTTTTTCCATCTAACAATTTTTAAACTCATCCATTCGATACACTTATAATTTTTATCTCGAATAATATTAAAAAAAAAAAAAAATTTTGACGAAAAGCCTGACTAGTGAATAAAAATGAACCATTTTTAATCATTTCAGTGATGAACATTCTGAAATATATGTACATTTAAAAAGTTCAAAAGTGAGATGATTCAAATCAGTGATCAAACAGAAAATTTGTGAAGCTAACCAACATAAAATTTTAAATGAAATTATAACACTACGTTGAATGTGTACAATTTTTTTAGTGCTAAAAATATTTAGTAGCATAGTTTTCAATTATCAATAATACTTGATCAAAAACAGTATTTTTGATAATATACAAGGCACATCTGGTTTAAAAGTCACAATTTTTACCATTATATTATACAAATTCCTTTTTAGAAAAATGTTTTGAACAAAATGTCACAAACTAAGAGTTTCTTCTATCTACTTCCATATATTGGATGACAATCGTCAATAAATTGTTCATTAAATTAGTAAAGTTATGTACAAGAAAGCGTGGGTTAGTGGAACTTATAGTTATATTCTATTTGTAAAATTGCTTGTAACTTTAGTAAACCCGATGAGACTCAAATGCTTATTATAAATGTACATTTTACATGAAACATTCAATCTTTATTTGAAAACAGAATCACTTTCAAAACATCATTCAATCATAACGATGTTACCTATATTAAAATAAAAATCTATCATATTAAAGTAAGTGAAATGTACCGATCGAAAAATGAAAATTATGATCAAATTACACTAATATTACTTTACAAGAGATATGTACAAATATTTTACAAGCACAATTTAATCTAACAAATGTCATACTTGTACAACATTCAAACAAAAATCATAAGAACTTATGGCTTAACAGAATTTTCCAATCACAAGTAGAACACTTTTATATTACTATAATTAAATAGTTTTCAATGTGCTTTTATAGTAGCTTACGATCAATATTCTTTCGTTATATTTATTTCAAAAAATCGAGAAGGGCAACTATGTAAAATATATAATTGAAACATTGAACTTATAAGTAAACTTAATTTTAAGTAAAAATAACACATGGAAATGAATTGAAATTTTGAAATATGTGTATGAATATTATTTGAGTTATTTACATACTTTTTCCATTTTGAAAATTTTTGAACACAATAATACACTGGTAGATTGTTTTTTTTTAAGGGGCGGAAGAGCATTAGTCTTAAACTTCTGTTATGTAAAAGAACCACTACCTCTTTAACGTAAAATATTTAAATATTTGAGATTTTAATATGACTTGTAACAATCTTATTAATTGTTCAATGAGTAAATAATAACTAAGTAAATACATTACATTCACGCAATGAATTTTAAAAATAATATATCATATTTGATAAGTTCACAAATGATAACATCAAGAGGTAGTGACATATTTTTTTGAATTTTAAACTTGCACTTCTTCTTGCTCTTTTTCACGTTGACGTACAGCAACAGCAGTTTCTACCAGTAAATAAAGACATTTGAATTTATCTCGATCAGAAGAAGTAGCAGGTTGTTGTTGAGGTGGGGGAGAAGGAGGAGTAGGTGGGGGTGATGTCGGCAATCTTGGTGGAGATGGTGGACGAGCTGGCATCACCTGTACAATGAAATTAATATATATTTTACATTAAGAATAAAACCGTTGAAATATTTTTACGACAGCTACCTGAACTCGAGGATGACGACGAGCTGGAAGACCGACTGCAAGTGGATGAGGTAATTGAGGCAAATGTGCCAATTGAGGATGCGCAGCTGATGGCCAAAACGATGCCCCACCACTAGTTACTATTTCTGTTCCGATTATTATTTCTTCTGAACTTGAACTGGAAGGAAGCAAAAAATATTAGTTATTCGTATCCTCATATTTATTCAACGATGCAACATGATTATAACAAACCCTCTTGAAGCCGGATGATTTTCTTTATCTTTTGCACTATAACGTATAACAGACTGCCAAACCGAAGGATCATATTTGATATCTTCTTCACTGTGACCAGAACTTGAATATTCTTCTTGTTCTTCATCACTTCTGAAACACACAACGCAATGATTAAAATAAAGTTGATTAAATGAAAGGATGTCTTTTTTACCAAAAACATATATTTTTTTCATGTAAATTAAAAGCAATGAAAGTATATCACCTGTAACCTAACATTCCATCATCATAATCATGATCTTGAGCCAGTTGGGCATGTTTAGCAGAATGTGAGCTAACATTGCTAGCAGTGTCCCATGGTCTGCGAGTCGGTCCACCTTCGAGCTGTTGAGATCCACCACCGACACTGACTCCACCACCCATACCAGTTCCTCCTCCGCTGCCGCTTCCTCCCAACTTTTTACCTCTTCTAGAAATCGTATAATGCAAAGGATCGTGTCCTTCCCTACGGATCATTTCAGGCAATATTCTACGTCGTGCGTTGATGAACCAGTTGCATACCTAAAAGCATATTCCAGTTAAATAATAAAAATTTATGATTGAGATGATACGTTTATCCTATTCCCATTCGAACCTGTAAAACTGTGAGACTAGCTTCTTGCGATAGTGTGAGTTTTTCAGCGTCTGACGGATATGCATTGTAACGATGATCATACAACCAACGTTTAAGAATTTTAACAGAATGTTTGGGAAGATTTCCACGACGTTTGCGTATAGATCCAGGGGGTTGAGTTGCTGTGCCACGTGATCCCCGATTTCCTTCGTGAGATCCTTCGGAGCCTGATTCATTGTCTTCTGTGCTAGAGGTAGACGGGAATCTTTCACGACCTAAAAATAATGCAATATAACATATTTTAATGATCATAAAATTTTTAAATCAAGCAATTTTAATTATAGAATTTTAACATAATATAATTGTGCTTGACAGCTAGTGAAGTATGTGTAAGTATGCCGATCATTTGCGCCAGTCAAATGGGAAAGCACCGCGAATTATTTATATCATATTTCGGGTTTCTAATTTTTTTGATTTGTTTTTTAAATAATAATTAGGATACATAAGCTCAAATAAAGGATCGCCGAAATTTATGTAAGGGTAATAAAGGTAACGTCCAACAGGACACAAACGGTACAAGCAACGCGCGCAGCCGGCCGGCCTTCAACTGTCAAAATGACAGCAACCGCGCCCACGCTATCATAAAACATTTGATACGTCAAGAAATGACAGCCGAAAAAATATTAACGGAAAAACGATATTTAAAACGGACACGAAAACCGTTAATTGCACGTCGTTCTCTTAAGTACAGGTCGAGACAAAAGGGAAATCGCAAAATATATATTATTCATTACGTTTCGAAACAATCAATATTATTCCGTTCGGAAATTGCGCGTCGGCAATGGCGAAGTATCGAAGCGTTAGGATATCGAGATAGCGTCAACGATTCGAATTCGAAACGTTTGTTTTGAAAAGTGACGTTTCGCACAGCGCAAAAATCGATAAAACGATCGATCGCCACATTATATAACGAATGCGCAATTCAAAACTATTCGATCCGATATAGTCGGAACGTCGTCGGAAAGGTTTCGAGATTATCCAAAGAGAAGGAAGTTTCGGGAAATTCGACAAGGGCGAAAGGAGAGCGCAAAAGCGTTCGGAAAACGCACAACTCTTATGGCCAAAATTAGTAAAGTTATTTGCGGAGCGGCCGCGTGTTTGCGAGACGCGTGCGCCTTCGAAAGCCGAAATGGACTCGACAATTGCGAAGGCTTCGCAGACGTTCGCGAAAGCGTCGTCGACTCAAAAATCATTCTTTTAAAGGAGAAAAATCTAACGACACATTTTCAAAATGACGGACGAAAGCGTCCGTGCGGCTCGAGACGCGCCGCCATCTTGTGGCGTCTGTCACTCGGTGACAGCGGCCTAGCGGACGCCGCGACCGGCAGCTGTCAGTCGCACGCCGCCACAAACGACGTCTCGCCATGCCGTTTTTCATGAAATTTCAGCCATTTAACACGTCGATCGCTGAAAAACCGCCGACGTTCGATTTCGACGTCGAAAAGTTCCGCGACGGATCGATATCGACGCCGTTTCTCCGATCCGTCAAGGCAGAACCGAAAAACGCTTTCGTATTCGCGAATCTAGACACAACGACAGATTTGAAACGAGTAACCGCGAAATGGACGCCCGTGGCGCCGCGTAAAAATAGCGCGGGCGCGACGTTCGCCGGTAGGTGTAGCGAACCAAAATGTCGGCGGGTGCCTCGCGACCCGCGACCCACGAGGCGAACGTTTCAAAACGCGAAGCTGGCCTCGGGCGACAGTCCCGGAAAGATTCCGGACGCGAAAGAAGCGGGGCCCCGAGCGCAAAGCCCGAACTTTCGAAACGTCAGTTTGACATGTACGTCAAAGTGACATCTGTGGCATGGTGGCATGGCGGCCGAGTCGCGTCCCCGGCCGACGCGCTGGCTTACGAACGCGTTTGTTACGTTTGCGAATGGACGCAAACGGGATATTTGGGCGAAAATCTGACCTGGAGACATTTCTTGGTCCCTGACTGAGAAGCGGGGCAGTTCGCGCGCCATGTCGCGCACGTCCCTCCGTCGTTCCGAGGCGGGGGCCGCGGCTCCTCCGGGCGGCAGCATTGCGCGATTTTCCTTTTGACAGCTTAATAGGCGTCGGGGGGGTCTTCGCTGAGCGCTGGGGGCGCAGGGTCCGGGGGCGCCGGTGGTAGAGTGCGGTCACGTGCGAGGCGTCCGCGCAGCGAACGGACGAACGGAACGGCGCGTCCTAACTGTCGCGCGGGAAGCGGCCGTCCCGCTCGCGGCGTCCCGCTCCGGCGCGATAGCGGCGTCCCTCTCGTTTCGCGAGACGGCGACCGCAGCGCCGCGGCAGCCGTCGCCGCCGCCAAATGTCAACCGACCGAAAATAAATAGTGGACGACGTGCGACTGAACCTAAATAATCACATCGGCTCCGGTCGCGAGGAAGCGGGAACGCTTTCCGATTCGCAATAGTCGAAACGAGTCCGTCGGGATGCGCTTCCAGTTTGGCCGATCGAAATTTGTTGGAAAAAATTCGAATTCGAACTTGAACCGTTTCGTCGGGCAGGGGCGGATTTGCTCCGCTAGGGATTCGAGGCGGCGAAAATGATCGCTTCCCTCTACCCCCGTTTCATATAAATCGTTAAAAAAAAAAAAAATAGCGCCCCTGGCAAAATTTTCATCGTTTATAATCGATTTCATAAAATAAAGCACGAACGGGTGATTTTTGAAAATAAATTTGTAATCTTCTTGTACATAACGAGCTTCTGACGAGGAGTCTGAAAAATCCCCTAGACTTTTTTTATATTAACGCTTCACTTAAAATAATAATATGCGTATATTTATATGAAGAAATGAATCATTATTATACGTAAAACATCGAATATTTTCTATTTTGAGACATTTTGACGTAAATTATGAATTGATGAATACTCCAGGGACGTCATTTCAGATTTTTCCAGGAGGGGAGGGGGGGCTTCCTTTTTTTTAAAGAAGTTCTTTGTATCGATAATTTTATTGATCACTAATTGTAAGCATGAAATAAACATGGCATTCAGAGATCCAAAGTATTTCATTATTCATTAAATTCATTCTATTATATAACTTTATACTGTTTCTAAATTAAAAGAAGGCAGTTGCCCCCTCATACCCCCTCCCATCCAAACGACGTCCCTGGAATAGTCTGATTAATCATCGAACTATCACGAAAATTGTGAACACGAGATTTTTGTTACTCCCTTCAGTACAGAGAACGTTACTAAACGGATTTTTTTCTTCAGAAAGTGATTCAAATTTCACAATCTCTATTGGATTTGTTTATAAAAACTTGCTAAGATTTCTTCGGGGTCTTGGGGCGAGACTTTCCACCGCCCACAGGTAAATCCGCCACTGCCTTTGTGCGATGCGCAGATGCGTTTCGGCGACCTGGTCCTGTGGATTTTGGATCGTCGATCTTGAACTTTGGCGATTGCATAGTCGGATGCGTCGAAGATGTCCACGCCGTCGTCTCCGCCTATTTATAAAGGTCGGAACAATGCGATCGACACCCGTCTTATTATGGGGCATGGAGCAATGCCAGAAAGTCACTTTCGACGGAAATAAGCCGCCGATGGGTCGTTGCGCTTTCGTTTTCACTAAAAAAAGTGATTATGTCGCATTCGGATAGATCCGGTCGTGTGACGTGTTTTAGGAAACGCGAGACGAATCAGAATATTCACGCTATGCATTTTGCACGATTGCGCATTTCGTGTGCGACTTTTGTACTCTACGAATTATCGGTTCGATGCGCGAAAATGTTTAATTTCTATTTATTTTTTAGTTAATGATCTCTTTTTACGCCGGAGTAGAAATGAGGAAAACAATATTGTGGCAAATTTTTAAAATTATACACAGAACATACTTGGCACGGATAGGAGGAAATTCACTTTTGAATTTCGCGCGGCATTAACGCGCATGTCATAATACTATTACAATGTTGTGGAAAAGACTTTTTTATTTTTTTAATCAAATTTGTGTTTTATGTTATTTTTGACAATTTTATATATTATACTCAAAAGAATGCTATTTTTTTTTATTTTTCGTCTATCGAAATTGTGTTAAATAACGAAAAATGATTTTTTTTTATAATATAAAAAAAAACGATAACGATGTTTTCAATGGTCGAAAAACCTCACGATTTTCAGCTTTGACAGTTGAAGCAAACAACAAAGAGATGACCAAACATAACCCGATTTTCATGAAAAGCACACATAAATTTTATAAAATACGCATTATTTTAAGATAATATTGAAAAAGTAGTGTTGGAATGAATCCAAAAAGAACTACTACGGCAGACGAGATGACAGACGTTCTATTTTATATATCCGAACGGCTAGGCTTACTCTTCGACGTGTCTATTCTTAATCGGCGTGTTTATTTACGTGTGCATTCGAAATGCAATCATGAAAATCGGAAAAAGTAGGCTGTACGAATGGCACGAAATGCATATCGCGAGCCGAGGTTATTCGTCAAGAAAGTTGTTCGTTTGCGCAAGCGGATTGTTTAGTGGGGCGTGTTCGAAATTTTACTATTTCTTATGAATAAACGCATCGAGAGATAAGAAACCGTTATCGTTCGAATTAATTTTTATAAATTTTTAGAAGAATGTGTGTCAAATGTGCAATTTTGAACATAGGTAGGGATTCTATATGAAGAAAAAATATTTAATAAAATTGTTTTTTTTTTTATTTTAAAACGGGTCACATAAAAATAAAATGAATATGTATTAGTATTTTCATTCAAAGGAAAACATGAATATAGAATAATATAAACTTCAATATATTTTTTATAAAAAAGTAGCAAGCAGCTCTACTTATTAGTCACACTTTTCAAAGTTGTTTATTTTTGAACAAGTATCTTATTTCTCAATAAATAACCGTAACAACCTAAAAATTGTATTGAGTCGAAACAGTAAAAAAATTAAAACAACCTAAAATATATATTTTTCAATAATCCTCTCATTTCATAATAATTAACCATGAAAATCACTTTCACATACTCAAAATAGTATTGACCTAAAAACGAAATTTTTGGACCAAAGTAGGACGTTTATTAGGACGAAAAAATAGGCCATTTCAGAATCAAATTCAAACGTTGTATTTCGACCAAAAAATGAGACCATTTTAGAATTAAAATAAAACGTTATATTTTGATCGAAAAACGAGGACGTGTTCTCCTATTTAGCACTTCGAAACATATTTTAACCACACGAACATTAAACCAATTCAATTTTAAAGCCTCTAAACGGCGAATTAGCGATTCTACACCAATTGCTAACATATAATTCCGCTTTAATGAGAAGGTTGTCGATCCGAGCACAACAGTAGTAAAACTAGTAACACATGAATGACTGCCTTACCGAATGAATGAACCGACGTAATAGTGTGGAAACTCGCGAGACGAGTGTACCGAGTCACGCGATAATGAGGATTGTGTTTTGATTGAGGACGTGCATGGCTGTTTATCGCTAATTTTGTATTTTGCACGAAAGTGTAAACAGCACATGAGTGTAAACAATGGCACGTGTGTGCCGCTTTATCTCGGAAAACTCGCGTCGCTTTGAACGGCTGACAGTTCGGTGCGTGGAAGTTAAGTTGCGTGAAGCGCGGTCAGTTGATGGATTCGATTGTGTGCTGTATTGTATTATGAACTTTTCGAGGGTTTGATTGTGACCGTTTACTAATTGCTAATTGTTTCAATTTGGAGATTTTCGTGAAATAACTCTTGAAGGAAGATAATTTTTTTAAATTTCTGATATTGGACATGGCTGTAGCTGGGGGGGGGGGGGTGGAGGGGGGAAAGTAGCGTACCAACCACCCCATTTAAA
>JAOXNN020207746.1:0-19746 GCA_028571205.2 Hydropsyche betteni | reverse complement strand
ACCCTCGAAGACTACGTAAGGGCTGAGATAGGCATAACTAACATTAGCAAAACATAAATGGAAATATTCTTGAAATGTGTGAAACTCAACTGTTACAGCTTGGAGGAGGCGAAACTCATCTGCCATAGACTATTCTCCAAAGGATTTAAGGATAACAGCCTATTCACCAATAAATAACTTAGGGAATATTACCGGTTCAAGGAGAACGTTCGAGAGTCTGATGTCGATGAACTTCACCTAGTGGGCATCGATATGCAAAGCTCAGAAGTAAGTATGATCGAGAAGGCCAACATGATGGAGAAGGTCAGTATGCTAAAATAATCGAAAAAGATAGTCTAAAATAACAGGGTGAGCAGCTCAACTTAGAAGGAAAACGATTTGAGCAGCAAGATGTACAGCAGCAAGAAGGACAACAGAAGCAAGGAAGATAGCCATAGTAAAGATAGCAAGAACGAAAGTCACAGTAGATAAGGGAAACAAATCTCTATTAAGGGAGAGAAGCACAGGGAGCCTCACGACTCTCTGATCGTTAAGCAGGATAAGAAACTAGTGGACTTCCAGGAACTTGATCTCTGATTTTCTCAACTATCTATCATTTAATAGATAAATCATCATTGAAGTAAAGATGGATTGAAGGGATGTACCACTACTCCTCCGGAATCTCCAACTACTCGTAAGTCTTGCTCTCATCGGTAATCCCATTCTCCTCGAGAGTTTTATCCATAACAAGTGGTTTTCCATTCCGCTTCCAAGTGTAGCTAGACGCATGATAGTTAATAGCCTCATACCTGTTGAGGATCTCTTCAATAGTCTATTAGGAGGGCACTTCTAAGATATCTTCAGTTACAGCCAACGTATTGACTATCTTGATCTTTCTAGAGCATTTCGTCAGCTTCCCTACATAAAATTCTTGGTTCTTCCACCATGGTATCAGAAAGTGATCCACGTTTTAGACCGAAACTGAAGCAGGTAGGTCCAAATACCGACCCTGAGGACAGTAATATTCTTCAACCCCGTTGCTAGCGACGAACTTACGAGGCTCTCGTGTTTTCTGGTCGAACCAGTTCGTAATGTCTGTCCCTGCAGCCTCAATAAGTGGCCTAACTTCAATCACTGCGTTAGATGAATGTCGTACATTGTATATTCTTCTGCACTAACTGCGTAAGATCGTAAATTTAGTGGAAGAAGGAGAGCCATAGATCGTTAGGCCGATTATGTTCAGCCAGCTCAGACAGATTGTAGAACCTCCTCTTTTTGTATTGTTTGGGCAGGCACTTTTTGATCTCCGCCATTTAAGTTACAACAATAGATAATAATACATCACCCTTATTAATATATATTCAATACAGTTTGTCAGTCAGAAAGCTTAGCGATTTGGTGCGAAAGTTAGAAAAGAAATAAAAATTATGACGGAAGACTATGCATCTAATCTTAATACAATCTAATACACCTACGAACAGTATAAAGCGAGAGCCAACAAAGGTGGAGCTCTGTAGCTTCCGCCCGACGAAATCAAAAGGATGTGCGGGCGTATTGACTCCATGATGATGAATATCGATAAACTCCAAATGCAGGGAATCGACATTAACCGGGTTCGATTCTATCACGATAAGTTCTCCAGGCTATCCACAGAGTTCTAGTATATACGCAAGAACAAAGGCAATAAGGGGGAATTCTCTAAAAAAATACAGTCCATCTTTTAATAGGGACCCACCTCCGCTATTCAGGTATCCCCTCAAATGCAAGCACAACCTCTTGTCCTGAACCAAGAGCAGCTTATGCTTCCCACAAAATTTTCAATTATGTCCTCCGGGTTACCTGCATTCGCTTCCCCAGAAGCACATCCTCAAATATCTGTTCGACGCTAAACATTCGCTCCGCCTGGTTCTCAAATATCAGCCCCGCTCAATAGGCCTGTTTCTCCAATACAGATTATGTAAATTCATGATGATCCTTGGTTAAAACCAAATCCTTGGTAAGCAGTATCGCACCTTCCTAATGTTCCACCTGTTCCTATGGCAAATAGTTATCAGTAGATGTTTCCTCAAATTCCTAATCTCTCGTCGCCTAATCTAAATCAATCAATACCAAACGTTAAAGTCACTTCAGCATCAGGCGTAGTCTAATCGGCAATTAGAGGCAGTCGGGGGATACAAAATAGTCCTTTGAATTATAGCAGTCAATTAGTTGATTCTGTAACGAACGTTCCTATGCTTCCCCTAAACGTAGGCCCTACTGCCAGATCCCATACAATAAATCCTTGGTTAAATAGGAATCCTTGGCCTGGCCCTGCGACAGCGCCGGACTTTAAAAAAAATGGAAATATTCCTATCTCGACCAATGTTTAAAGCCACATACACCCTACAACATCAGTATCACCTCCTATTCAACATACAACAGTAGTATCAACTTCAATCAAAGATCCATGGTTTAATAGAAATCCATGGCCTGGGCCAGCAACAGCTCCATCACTAAGAAGAAGTGGAATCGCGACAACTATTACGGAGACCCATACTCACCCCGGAACTTTAACATCTCCTCCCGTGACTCATACAACCACTAAGCAAGTTGGAAGGCCGACCTTTGACCCTTGGCAAAACAATAACCCATGGTCAAACCCACAAGTTCCTACGGTAAATATGGCACCTCCTGCTACAGGATTTTAAACTGCTGCTTTTGGGCCTACGAATTCTGGGCCCTTGGTTATTAATACTACAACAAATGCATGGTTAAATAAGAATCCGTGGTCTGGACCAGCAACCGCTCCATCACTAAGAAGAAGTGGAATCGCGACAACTATTACGGAGACCCATCCTCACCCAGGAACCTTGACATCTCCTCCAATTACTCATACAACCACTAGGCAAGTTGGAAGGCCAACCTTTGACCCTTGGCAAAACAATAACCCATGGTCTAAACCACCAATACCAAATGTTAGTGTCGCATCTCCAGCTACAGCGATTGAAACAGCCGTACTTCGCTTAGCGAATCCTGCTATGGGTGCATCATTAGATCCTTGGCTAAATTATAGTCCTTGGTCTGGACCAGCAACTGCTCCACCACTAAGAAAAAGTGGAGTTATTGTTTCGACTCATACGCATCCTGCTACGGCGACTTCCCCTCCAATCACACACTCTGTAATAAAATAGAGAGTTTAAGATCCATGGAAAAATACCAATCCATGGTCTAACCCTTCGGGACCTCTTACTTCTGCCCCGCGAACATCTCCTATCCCAGTAATGGTACTTCCGATGCCGCAAACAACCACAACCTATGTAAATGATTACTAGCAGATAAGAAACTCACGGACTGGCCAGTATAATCTACCAGGTATGGATTCCAGCACTTCAAATATGATAAATAGAGTTTAGCAAAATGTGCCTCCTAACTGGATGGACAGCGGTCTCAGACCTTTATCTTTAATTCAACATGCAGCAGGAGTAACATCTCCTATGACTGCGCCTGCTCCACAACATTTAATTAATGTTACAAAGGGAAACCCTTGGTTAAATAAACATCCTTGGGAAACTAATACATCAACTGTACCTCCAGCACCTTTTTCCCAACAAAATATAATTCAATCAATAGCTGGTCGCCCTCTGTCGGGTTCTAGTGCCATTCATCTACAACAAGGCATTCCGTCACCTATGGTGGCTTCGTTGTATCCAGCGGACCCTCGGGGGGTTAGTCAAATGAATAGTAAAATAAATCAGCCGATTACAAATAGCGTAGGCCCTGTACTTCCGGCTGCTTAAAATGATCCTTGGCAGAATGCCAACCCTTGGAATAGCTCTCGAATTCAAAAATACTCCTAATAACAAAGAGGAAATTTAGGTCCAGCCCTTTCTCCGAGTATTCAACTTCCACAAAGACCTATTAGCCCAACGAGTTTCTCAAATATTCAACAGCCCATTCTAAATAATTCAGGGGTGTTTATTGCAAACCCTTCTAACACTCACTCCTTAAATCTACCATTCCAAAGAGAACAAAGCTCGATCTCTCCAATACATGGCCATCCACCTCCAGCCTCAAATGTATCATCTATTTCAGCTTCTCACATGCCCCTTTTACCTCCTCCTCTTCCGAATATGCAATATCCTCCTCACGTAATTCCAACTGTCCCATTTCGTTCTGTATCTCCTATGGACAACATCGCATCTCAGCTAATCGCTTCAAATGTTCAAGTACCTCACGTTCAGCTTCTGACCTCTGCGTAATAGTAGACCTATAAGAGAAGATTAGATCAACTCTTTAATTCTACATATGGAAAAGCTCCAACATGGAAGAGCTAGATGCAGTCCGTTAAAAAAGGCAGCTCTCCCCCGAGATCAAAGCACCATTCTGGACTAAAACGTCAGTCAATAGAGAGCCAAACGATAACTAAACTACAGCGATAGAACACCGATCTAAGGAATAGACTCAAAGCGAATTAAAATATGATGGAACACAACTCTAGTATGGTGCAGCAGCATGTGTAGAACAGGAAAAGAAGGATTGATGAGCACCTTCCTGCAAAATATTCCAAATAGTATTCACAACACAATAGGAATTTAGATAGGGTTGTGCTAGGATAAGATTAACTGACTGAGGATATAACCAATAAATTAAACCAAAGACTTTTGGGAACGATATTTCAATAGCAGCCTCCCTTTTAGAGACCGATGCTAGAGATTAATCACCCTGTGAACAGTCAGCTTGACCAACAGATGGCAAAAATGCTGTAAGCAGGTCAAACAGCCAACCAAATACACCATAACATCGCAAATCTCAACAGTCTAAACGCCGAAACTAACTCAACTATCCAACAATACATAATAAGCAACTAAATGCTAAAGAAGTAGAACGAGGATATCAGGGCGAGACTAAACTAGCTATAGTAGGTACTAGAAGAGTTGGCCAAGGAGAATATTTATCTAAAATCAGCTGAAAGCAACAGTAAAAAAGTAAAAACTTCGAGTGATAAGGAGGACCCTGAGTAAATTCTACCTCTTTTGAAGGCAGAGAAAGGTTCTGGGGATCTCCCTAAGTTTAGGGCTCCCGAACCCCAATAAATGTACATAAGGAAAGGATCAAGTAATAGCAGCGACTCAATTTATAAATCTCATCATCTACAGGATGAAGTACATAATGGATCTAATCGTATTGCTAAGGTTACAGATACGCATGTCACTCCAGATCCTCGTACAATAGATGTGCGAGTACAAGATACACGTATTCCAGATCCTCGAGTCAACCCAATCAGTTACAGCAGCGGCAAAAATGTGCAGATGCCTTTCACTATTGATCCAACACAACCTATTATTTAACCTATCGTCCCCAACCGTGCATCTAGAACAATTGTACAAACGACAACTACACACCTACATTTCGATGCGCCAGCCGTACCTATCCTACCAGTGCCTCTCAAACCATTATCAGTGATACCATCTGAAATACCCATTTTGCCCTAAACAGTTCCTCCTCAAAATACATTTGCAACAACAAGGTCTCCTTTTTTAAGAACCCAAGACATATCAGTTAACCCAAAGATAATGTATGTATCGAAGGGTTAGAATGTAGCTCCACCTGCCGACAAATATTGGAGGGACGAATATATTTTCCCTCCTAATAATGTTCAACGTCCAAGCATCCCTTAGCTCCAAATACAACCACAGCCTCTATTCCGACCAGCAACAACTCCACCCTAGCAGGTAGTTCCATCTCCTGTTTACCCTCAACAAATGTCCTCACTACCCTAGCCCTCTCAAGTCCTCCAACAAAAACCACCAACTGTTCCTTCATAAACTTCCATCGTCAATCCACAGCTCCTTTCCAACACCAACCGAAATAACCCTCAAAACACACAGAACATTAGTCAGAGCGTATGGGTCCACTCAACAAGCTTGCAGGAAATGAACCAACTCGAACGATTAAATATGTAGCAAAATAAGTATGTCCTTCCTCAGAGAACCAACGATCTCAACAAAGTGAATTCACCCATAACTAACTTCGAAATTGACTCTGCCCGCCGAGGAATGTAAAACCAACAATACGCTAATTCCAGCTCGAACAACAATATATCAAATAGAGGGATATCCCCATAGGTTATGCCAGCTTCGATAAGGCCACCTCACCACGTTGACGACTCCTCCCACAACATAATTAAGAATATGTTACAGATGGAATCCAAAAACAAATAGTCAGTCCAATTCCAAACTCCCTCTCAAAACATAGCTAGCCATCCTATAATCGTACCCCAGCAGTCCACCGACAGTGGAATAATCCGTCCACCTAAAACCATTCCCTTCAATCATATGGCATAGTTTCAGCAACCAATTACGAATTCTAACAAAACTTAAAATTCCATATCGAGTCATTCGAAATCAAGCAAACAGAGCATATCCAGCAAACCTCAGATAGTGTCTCAGAAGAATGTTGCTGGTGAGGGGTTCATCCACAAGTTTTCTGATGACATGATAGAGAAAAGCTTCGACACATTCAAAATAGCTGATTCCAATCCTTAAACCATATCGCACTCCCTCAACCATATTAGCCACGATAGTATGAGTGTACCTGCCGCCCTATTGAAGACAAATAAGCATTTATTAACCCGAAATAAAGTAGCCTTCTTCAAGAAGTCGCTCATTCTGATAAAAAACGATCCCAACTATTAAGTGGCCTTCAAAAAGTCTGACCTGAACAAAGAGTGCGATACCGTTCGGTTAATATTCTACATAAACAACAAAACAAGCCAAGACAAGAAGGTAAATATTGATTACGAATACGAGAGCATTTCCTACCAGATTCTAATTTCGGAGAGACTTCGTCAGGTAAATTCCAACAGCCAAGGCCGGTAATAAATCACCATCAAGTATATGGAAACAGGCAGAAAAAAACCCATGACCTTTATCGTTGCTCACTTCAAAATCGGGGATTCCCAGTACGATATTCTGGTTCCAGTGTTATTTCTGGCCTTCGAGTAGGGAATAACCAGAACGAACGAAATAAAAAACAGGAGCATAAGCGTTATTCCCGACAAGCAGTTCGCTTCACCTCACTTTATGTACTCCCTCATGCCACTAACCTTTATCAATTCTGAAGAGGAGGTCGACTATTTGAAGGGGCAACGCCCATACAAGACATAAATAGTTGTGCAGACGAGGCGAAACAAACAGAGTTTAAAGATGGACTGGTTCCAAGGACTCATCAAAGTGACAGGAGATTAACAGTGGATAGATATGGTCGCCTGGATTCTGGCGGACATCCGAGTATGATGATTGTTTATCTATGGTGATATTCCTGCCCAGATTAACTATTCGTTTTAGTATGCTCAGTATTCCTCATTGGGGATTCCTCCACCCTTACTTATTCTACTGATAGAGCATAACTGTCTGGGAGTTATTTACGTGTAGTTCGTACTTAGATAATATTAATATAAAAATACGCGATACAGTCAGATGGGAAACTGTTACTATAATCCATGCGACCCTCACTGCTGCTACGGACCTGGCTGCTGCCCCGTTGGCTACGGAGGAGGATTCGGAGGATACGGCTACGATTATGGAGGGTACGGAATGGGGCACACTGATGCAGTAGTCGTAGATGACTACGCCCACGGGGGATTCATCGACGGTGGATACGGAGGAACTACTGTAGTGGAGGAGCACTATTATTGATGATGGTATGTGCTAAATACAATATTGAATAGTTATTGCTAAACTGTCAGCCCAATCAGTATCACTCTTAGATATGCTAGAGATAAAATTAATAAATGAGGGTAGGCTAGAAAATGGCCGAAATATTTTAATTGGCCTACACATTAACAAATCAATATTCGTGGGTCAACACCATGAGCGAATATATATGAATAGTAAAAATTTATCACCGAACTTTCTTGTTTTCAGCTTCGATGTTTTAGTAAATTACAAATTTCTTCTCCGACGTGTCTATTTAATATTACCGACAAATAACCTATCGATCCGGATTCCGCACGCCACTAATACTATTCAATATGTCACTACTCAGACCAAGCCCAATACTCACTTATCTTTGATACCTTTGTACAATCGAACTATTAATTACATCGTAATTTTGAACCCCAGGACCAGTCGACTGCTAACTACTATTCTTTGAAAATTTACTCATACCTTTAGACCGCTGACTGAGCTTTGGTATTAGCAAACTCACAGGTGCATCATCTGGTATTGCCTAGTGTGAGGATACTTTTGATTTGGGTTAGCCAATAGACACAGCTGATTGTTTAATATATGGTTTTCTAGCAGTTTAATTCGCGAGCATTGCCTCATTATTGGCTTTCTATCTTAGAGCGAAAGATTGACGGTTAGATTGATTGATGCGAGACCTCCTAATAATAGTTGACTGTTCTTGAAGATCAGAGGGAAGAGTTTGCTCGAAATTCTAGGGGATTTAGATGGGTTAGCGAACTGTCTGGCGAATGTTAATATCCATACTCATGGATTGTAAAGGAAGACCTGGAAGCAAAGTTTATTAAATAGGAACTTGATTGTAAGGTTGTGCCTCTTCAACCAACTGTGATTGTCTGTATCGCACTAGTACTGGTTAGATTTTCCTATTGGTTGACTTTTATTAATACCTAAGGGCAGATGAGTACTTATCGACCTTCGCACTGTCTAACTTTACTGGAAATGGCTCATAAAAATAGTTAGCGTACATAAGAGGCTTATTCTTAGTCTGCACTTTATCTATGGTTTAGCCTATTACTCGCTTGATTTCTATTCCCGAACCCTTATCAGTTCGGTGACAACTTTAAGATCGTTGACTCTTTATCCTGACTGAACGACTACCTTCACCCTACCTGTCATTGCAGAGACAAGTATTTTTGTTGCTGCTTATTATTGAGCCAATCTCATGTTTCTCCTGGTGTATTACCAAAGAGCTTGGAGTTGACGATCCTGGAGCTGCAGTCTTAGGTTTTTGAGGCGCTGTTGTTTTTTCTGGGTGGGCTCCTCCAAAAGCATTGACTCGGCTGTGCTGGATGTTTTGGATTGGTGTTGAGGTAGGATCTTGGGTTGAACCTGTCTGAGGTTTTTTCATGAACTAGCCTACAGTTACTAGCTTACTTCTAGATTAACCGGGTACCTTGGCCGAATTCTTACTCAATTGAAGATATCTTTGATTGGCTTCGCTCATTTTAAATGTATTATGAGTGGTGTACAATGACTAATTAAGTCTAGCATACTAATTTCATTAATGATATCATAAATCTTTTGTAGAGACGATTGTATTTCACCGTAATAATCAATTTATCCTTTACTCCACATAGGCCTTGAGGTATCCACAATATAGCTCCTTCAGCACAAAATACAACGTTTTGCATCGGCAACCACGAACACCTTCCACGAATGATTCACGAAGACCTCCCTGCAATAGTTTCTATAGTAGAATGTCGAAGTAAGAGGTTAGTTGGGCCTTCTTAAGCACTTACAGGTAGAGTTCGAAGTAGTTAAGCTAGTTACGAGATTACTGAACCTTTTTCCAATCGTAAATAAGTAGCAGGTTGTCTTGAGCCAGGTCTGTGAATATTTCAAAATCCATGTTCGGAATCACTGCCTTTAGCACTTTGAAGTAATTCATGGATGGCTTGATCTTTCGTTACAGCAGGATGCTATCGATCTTTTGAATCAGTTCGACAGTGCAGAGTTTGGGGTTTTTGCTAACAGCATGCATAAATCTTTCGACATTTTCGGCGGCCTTTTGATTATTTGGGTCTTCGGATGAAAGGTTATAGTCAAGGATCTCCATAGCCTCGCTTAACTTGTTCATTTTAATCAGCATTGAGTACACTAAACCTTGAATTTAAATGCTTTGGCTTTTGGTCTTTTCAATCAGTATCTGAGAGAGTCGGTACTTGAATTGAATTGTTACTGGGATCTCTTTCAGGTCTAACATGAGCCGAATGATGTTGTAGTTCATTTTTGGAGTAGGTGAGGCCTACTTATACAGGAGAACAATAGTTTTGACATACTTTTTGTAAAATTTTGCATCCACGTAAGGCTTTATAACTTGAAGAAGGTAAGTTAACGAAGCTTCTATACGTTTATTAATTGTTAGCAGTGGCTAAACTTCGAGATTGCAAACATTAAGGGCAAAGGTCCTTTTCAGGTTGTCAGACAGTTTCTCAAAGTGAGTTTTACCCTTGAAAAAGAGCAAAAGTGAAATGAGATTGAGAGCCATGAGGGAGATCTGGAAGCACCCTCTATCACTGTCATTCTCCTCTGCAAATTTATTAAATATTTTGACGAGCTTGGGAAGATGAATGCTTATGTCTTCAGGAGATTGTGAGTCGCCCCCATTCTGCTCCATTTGCTTCTGGAAGCTAACTAGATATTCGTAAATGTGTTTGGGCTGCTGAGTCGGGACTGGTTAGATGGCCTGCTACAGTTCCATTTTCATTTATAGTGTTCGGCAGGAGAGGGAAGCTTCGGGAATGAGCGGGGAGGCCGGGATGTCGAAGGTGGGGGCTGAGAAGACCTTAGTAGTTGTGGGTTCCATGAATGAACTTAATGCAAGAATAATTGATTGTTCTGAGGTGATGTCTTTTATCAAGGAGATATAAAGTATTTCTTTTATAAATTGTTGCTTTCTGTTAGGAATAACTCAGTACAACCCACCACCATAAACCATCCACTTAAAAAAATCCAATACCTTCGTTTCTACTCTCCTATATGTTCTAATAGGAATTACATATCGTACTTCCTAATCTGTCAGAATCTAATTTTTGGAATTCACAATTCCATCCCCACTCTTCCTCTTGTAGTTAGCCAGTGAGTTTCGGGGTGTTATGCTGGACGAAGGAATGTGTGTATTGATTAGTAACTGCAAATAACAAATTGATAATATTTTGAAAAACTATGGATGATCTACCAGATCCTAAATCAGACAGAATGGTAAAAAGTGTCCCTCCACCACCACAACGTCCCCTCACAGCCGACAAGCTATTCACAACTAACAATAAAGTCGAGTGGAAGATCCTCAGAGACCACCTCAAAAAATAGGGACGTGTAGGTTAGGCCTAGTTCAAGCAGATGCTCGATGTAGCTGGCTGGATCATAAGTACCGATCGAATCACACAGAAAACGAGCCCAATATTATCTCCATGAATGATCCAGTCACTATCGTTGGCGATATACATGGTCAGTACTACGATTTACTTAAGCTCCTAGAGGTGGGCAGCTCCCCTGAAGGCACCAAATACCTATTTTTGGGTGATTATGTTGACAGGGGGTCCTTTTCAATAGAATGCCTCCTACTGTTGCTGGCCCTTAAAATCAATTATCCAACTACCACCATCCTCCTCAGGGGTAATCACGAGTGTCGGCAGCTGACATCATTCTTCAATTTCAGAGCAGAATGTAAAAAGTGCCATCTGACTCAGGCCTCTACAAATACAACCAGGATCTGTATGACCGTATAATGGGCCTATTCGACTCATTGCCTCTGAGCTGCATCTTAAACGGCAAGTTTTTCTGTGTCCACGGAGGTATTTCTCCTGAACTACGTTCAGTAAATTTGGCGTTACTCAGCTGGAAGAAATAAACAAAATCGATAGGTTCAGATAAATACCCAGGTCGGGAATATTCTGCGATCTTATGTGGTCAGACCCAATTGAAAATGCTGATGGACGCTGCGAAAACGGTTTTAAGCAAAATTAGGCACGAGGCTGTTCGTTTTATTTCGGCTATGAATTAGCCAAGTCCTTCCTAGAGAAGAACAGGCTCATCTCTGTGATCAGAGCCCACGAGGCCCAAATCGAAGGTTACAAGATGTACAAGTGGAGCCCCAAGAGCCCCTTCCCAACAGTCATCACCATATTCTCTGCCCCAAACTACTGCGACACTTACAATAACAAGGGAGCCATAATTAAATTTACAGTAAGACTACGTTGATTTAGAACAACACCATGAACATCCAGCAGTACAACTACACCCCGCACCCCTACCTCCTGCCCAACTTCATGGATGTGTTCACCTGGTCCATCCCATTCGTTTCGGAGAAGGTCAGTGAGCTCCTGTACTTCCTGTTGGCTCCCGATCAGAGGTTCCCAGAGACATACCAAAATGCTCTACAGATGGACGACAAAATTAAGTTTTTGGAGGCCATGCTATAAATTCAGAAGAACCAGAAGAAACAAAATACCAGTTTAATGCAGTTACAGGGAATGTGCCCCGATGATAAAATGATAGAAAATGGGGCTGGTTCCTCAATCCGGATGTACGGAAGGGCATCTTGGGATAAGGAGGAGCAAAAGCTGGCATTCCAGAGCGGTAAGAACATGGACGTAAACAACTAGAAGAGACCATTCCATTAGTGATTATGAATTTGTTAAATATGAATAAACAGTCAGCACAAACGATCAATTGCAAAGTTGAGTTCTTGGTTGAACTAGCTGTTCAGAGCAAAACAAGCCGCTAAAAGACTGATCGTTAAACAGGCGTTCAATGCCATGAAGCCATACCTAAAGGCTTTCTTTTTTGTAGTATCGACATCATCGAAGTAAAAAATAGAGCCACAGAATAACCCAGTCACTATCCCGCCTAAATTAGCTAATGCTTTACCTATATGGCCACCAACATCAACATTAGAGCCTACAAACAAGACCACCAAATTCATGATGAATATCAGACCGAACAGTCCATAAATAGGAACTCTTCGGCTTTCCAACGGCTTGTAGTTTCTGTATTTTATGAAAAAAAGTATTTTAAGTCCAAGCATTGAGTAGAGTACACCGCTGGCGCATGACGACACTGATACAGGGTTGGTTAGGCAGGACAGTAGATGAGAGTTGATCATCGCCAGCACCATAGTTAGTACATACCTCAACCTCCCGTAGTACCACTCAGCGAAGTACCCGTACACTTGTAATCCGATCAGATTGAGTACAATATGGCTGATATTGCCATGAAACAGCGAACTGACTAATACCCTCCACAGTTAATAGTTGTAACGGAGTCTGGGGTAGAATTTATTTTGAGTTTTGAACAGCAGACAGCTCCAGGCTAGGGGACTCGACTCTTTACTAGCGTATACAATCAGAAGACTAACGAACATTATGAGCATTGTAGCCGACATCCAAAAGTTAATAGATTTCCAAGTGAAGTGCGGTAGAATGAAGGTGTAGCACGGTGCTCCTCTCTGCTCGAGGAACTCATAGGGGGTTTTGAGGCCTGACAGCTCTCCCGCTAAATTGAATGGTGGTACTGTTGTCTACAAATCTTCCCTCTGACCACCCGTCAGTTTCTTATCCGATCCGCCATTCTGCTGAGAATGTCTACAATTATGCTGTGGTTACTGTTAGGCATTATCTATTTGAATGTTGACCTGATCGTCGATGAGCTATTCAGCCTGCTCCATAATTTTATCCCTAGGCTCGAAGCTAGTCTCGTGGATGTTCTGAGAACGTGGCCTGGGTATTTTGGGTTTTTTGTTGACGATGCGTTACTTTTTACCCTGGGATTTAACCACCCTTTGTTCGTCCATATTCATTATAAAAGTAACACTCACAAATATCACATCAACGAACATTTGCAAGTCTCATGTTCGTTCATCTTCTGTGGACTTTTAGGGATTTATTTCTACGAAGTTGACTAAGGGATGTGCATATTGGCTACTGATACTTTGCGACTGTCACTATCAGGACATTTTGTGGCTATTGTTGTCAGGGTCCGTGGCTAATTAACGAATGAATTTACTACCTAGCTGCTAGGGGGTACAGGTTCTGCAGGTAGTGGGTCATTGGGTATTTATGACTCAGGTGCAGCTGGTGGATGTGGGAGGTTCGGCTACTAATTATGCAGTTCTGGAGCTACGGGTACCTATTATTACTCGCGATGTATTGGCTAATTTTGATTTAATTAACCAGGCTACTTATTTGCCTCCACTTATGAGCCCAAGGGGATTTCAACAGGTGGTTAATTTCTGTACTAAGGCTCTCTGACTTCTTACTAATGCTGATTTTGAACATATTAAAATTATTCAGTTCGCCGAGGAAGATCGCTTTAAGGCAGAGGCTACACAATTACCTTACTTCCTTCAATATCAAGCTGATATTACTCAGTGGCGTCCTCCTTCATCTTGGTTTTAGCTTATTTTTATTTCGCATCTTTCTAATGCATTTTTTCAAATAGGCCCTCTTCCTACTGATCTACTTGATTAAAGTTAGTACTCCCCTCCTTGGTGAACTTAGTGGATTATGTGAGTACAGGTTAAGTGCTTTCAAATATAGTTGACTCCACGGGGTAGACACCCGGATCCAAATCTTGGCTTTTTACGAATTGGATGAAGTCGCTTGGAGCCTCCAGGCTATTAGACTTCTTGACATCAAGGTTTTTTATTATCTCGAAGTTGCTATCATCAATTTTAGGGGAGCCTGTAGCAGCAGTCCCACTAACTTCATGCTTTTATGGTAGTGGATCCATATCGGCGTTTTATGGGATGGTATCCGCTTGTGTGTTGGGTTGGGCATGGGTACTATCCTAAATAAGTGACGAAGAGACTTAGGAGTGGTGTTACTGCGAGTCGATGCTACTTTTCCTAGACTTTGAGTGGCTTGAGAGGGAGGTTTTGTCGTTGGCTTGAGGCTCGGGATTGTCTCTAAGATGAGCAAAATCATCGAGTTGTCGTGACGACATTGTGGGATTATTGTCAAAAACTGAATTATAATGAGTTTATCTCAACAAATATAATTATAATACAATTAGCCTACTCTACTAAAGCAAATAAGGAAAGAATTACAAAAGATAATCTGATGGGTTATCAAATAAGCCTCATGAGCTTCTTGATCTGAATGCCGAAATACTTGTTCCGAGCCTAGGCCACTCGTTCATCAGCAGTCTCATTAATGTACTCTCTCCAAGCTTCGTTGTAAATGGTGAGGGGATCTTGATCGGCTTATTTTAAAAGCTAAATGATCAAACACTTCTTGGCTTTGTTATGCCATTCCTTGTCAAATGTAGCGTCGACAACAAGTTTGATGGGGACAAATCTATTCAAGATTTTGTTATTGATGACTCTTGCACATTATTTACGTACAATTTAGTCGATATGAGAGAGTGAACAAAAAGGGCCAGTTTGCTGGGGAGATTGGACCAGCTCTTCTATTTGATCGAGGATATCTGTTTACTGCTAAGGCTCGTATAATGAGAGAGCATCCTGTAGTAACTAATTATTTTCCTCAAACCAGGGCAAATTTAGAAGCGACTTTGAGTTGTCTTCCATTTATTGAATAGTTATATATTCCAGATGCATGTATTTAAGGAGATGAAACCTGATATTGTTGAGATTTGCGAATATTTTTTGGCCTTTGAAAGTTGGGTTAATGTAATACAACGGGGTAGGGTCCAATTTGGTTGAATTTGCCTGCTTCCTATGTTCCTGTTGGGTAGGCCTATTATTTTTTTAATACTTTTGATTGAGAAAATCGCATTGCGCCCTATTGGATTGGCTGATCCCCACTTTTAAAACTTAATCCTTTGAACATCTTCTGTCAAGTAGCCCCCATATATATTCAATCTTGAGCATTTTAATCCTCTATCTCCCGCCTTATTTTATCATATTCATTGATATGCGCCGGAACAAAACAGCCCAGTCGCTATTCGTTTGTGACTAGATAAGGAAAGTAAAATATGCGATCATTTTCGAATTCGACTGAGTAACTTCAGATTAAGGCATGATTGGTTATTAGATGAGCCTACTAAAGGTCGTTATCGGGGGTTAAGGCACCTGTCTTTCAGTACGGTCAAACACTCGCTCTTTAATAGTTCCCTGTTGGACGTAGCATACTGCTCACTGATGAATGCCTTCAGATCCATGTGGTTATCTGTTGTCGGAAGTGCAGATTTACCCTGTTTTACCGAATTGCATTCGCTTCTATAGGTTAGCAACTGTTGAGAGGCTGGTTAACAGGTTTACAGCCTTTTGCTTTGCTTCAACAGTGCTGGTTACTTCTTAAAGGTCACCCTTTCCGTATTTTTTGTTTGCTTCAAGGACTCCACACTACTCCGAACCGACACTGGCTGAACACTTGATTTTACAGATGCAAAATTGGCAGGGTTTTTGGAAGACCGGGCAGTCTGTACTGTTCGTTTTAGAGACTCCATATTATGAATAAGGTCAGCTTCGAACTTGAGATGGTCGATGTGATGTCTACGTACCTTAGACATAGTAGCCGACAGGTACTTCTCCAGATTCCTTTTGTATTATTAGCATTTGTGTAACTGGTTATCCTTCTCCTTAATGATTTTATTAATCTCTACTATTTAGTTCCTGCATGGCGCTTACGAATCCTTTCCAGCTTTCGATAGATTCTTTACGATACGCTCCCTCACTTAATTAAGCTTCTGACGGTTGGTCTTCATAAACTCTAACCGTTTATTCTGCATAGCAGCTAGCTATCGAATTTTATCCTGGATCTACTTGCTGCTTAGACTCTCCAGCTGTTTTAACTGCCTCAAATAAATCTCTTTCTCCCTCGCCAGCACAATATTCAGTTATTCTTGCAGGGCCTTCTTATCTCCCAACAGTCTGTTAAGCTCTGTATTCAGTCCAGATCTTTTCGCACTGAACTATTAGTTTACTACTCGAAAGTGTTCTTCATTTTTGTCCGTCTCTATCGATTTATGACCTTGGTAGTATGCGTTTAGTTTGCTGAATGTAGCTACGTACTTTAAGTAGAGGGCTACTACACTCTGGGGCAGCCCTCTTACAATAGTCTCGACGTATGATGCGAAACTGAGTGCCATTCCTCTTGTACACAACCAAAGCTCCATAGGAGCCGACTTATCATAGTCCTTGCACTTGCACCGAACAAACCCCACTAAAATATTCTTGATATTCTTATTCCCCTGCCCCTTCTCCTTAATCTACGACTCAATATTGAAGAGCTCCAGCCTAAATCTACTAATATCCTGCTGGTATTTGGTTGACTGGTACTGATAGTTGGCTGACTACTCCCAGTTCTTCCACTACAACTCGTTCGTCTCGCATTTTTCTCCACATTCTTCCAGCTGCTCATACAGCTCCTCTATTTTGCCCTGGATCTGCATGATGTTTAGGGTGAGGGCATCCTCATCTTCAAACTGCTGTTTGTACACATCCAGAATACTCTCTATCTACTCCCTCTCCTCAACTAAACCTATTCTCGCAAGTTCTTTAGATAGCCGATCTTCCTCTTCCATCTGCTGTCGTTATTGGCTCTGAGTCAATAAATACTTACCTAACGTAACCTCCCTTTCAAATCCACTATCTCGCTGCGTATCTGCCTACATACTTCAAGTGCTTTATTATAAAGATCAGTCTCGTTCTTAAAGTGGTCGCTGATCGCAGTGTATTGGGAAGTATGGTAGCAGTGGGTTTTGATGAGGTGCTTAGGTTTTTATTTGGAGATGATAGCAGAGGTGTAGGTCGTGAGGGGGAGCTTCCGGTCCAGTTGGCTGCTGCTGTTAGTTTTGGGTAAGACGATAGTGGATCTTGCAGTAGATGGCGGCCGAGGGGAAAGTTATTTGCGGGAGTGAGATCTTGAAGAGAGCCTACTATTTTGTATTTTATTCATAATCGGAATAAAATAACAGCTATCTGTACTATAAAGTTATAGTTGGAGTGGGGTAGATAATATGGACAATTAGGCAAAATAATAATTAATAATAGAGACAGGCGGAGTGTATTTTGAGATAGAATAGATAATATAAGGAGGAAGTCAGCCAGCCATAGTGGACGATTAGCAATCCACTAAAGAACCATGGATATAGTGAATCACTCGGCACTTGTAAGGACTCTTCATCTTTACGATACTGCTAATCGAAATCTTTGAGTTATCTGAATTAGTCCTTATGTGAGTGGGATTCCGATGGGTTGCTCTGGGTTTGCTAGCTACTTCCTGTTTTCTACGTCTTAAGGTGCTTAATGCCACTTTTTTGCAGTTGCCCAGCCCATACTCTGCGTAACGTGGAGACAAAAGAGCCTAACACGTTAATTTACCTCCTATTTTCCCATGTATTTCTGAAGCTATTACTTCCTCCCCCGAAGTCAGGCACAACTTTTCCATTTCAAATAAAATAATATACTCCCAATTCTAAGGCGCCCTCCGCTTACGCATGTTCAGAACCATTAATCTTGCCTCAGCTAACTCTAAAGCCATTATTCTTAAAACTCCTCCTAAGTTCTTATCATGCTGGAGATCTAACATGTGTTATTATTACTTACTTCAGTACTAATGCATGTTGAATATTTTAATCTTCATGACTAAAGCTATTAGTAACACAGGTAACGAAGCATTAAAGTAGTGGTTCATGAAAATTGATAAATTCAATCTCTCCGACTCAGTGCTCAATCATCTGCTAAGCTAAAAGTCTAGACCTACAGGTCTAAGTATTCGTTATTTTTATTCTCTCGCCGCACTGTTTTTTTGCTTCTCAGGTATTGTATATAATTATTCCTACTTGATAAGTTAAACAGCTGGTCCTTTGCTGATTTTTTTCTAAAGTTGTAAATTAGTAAAGCACAGTTAATCTTTTGTATCTTTTGATTTGCCATGCCGATCAAAATTGACTAGCGCTGCAAACTATCATCCAGATTTACTGTTTATGTCTCTTCAAAACCAATACGAGTGTGGACTCGTCAAAATATTTTGGTGAGGTGTCTCATAATAATGGTTCTGCTATATCCATAGACCGTTATTATACTTCAATATTTCGTACAAATACCGACCACTTTCTTCGTAGCAATAATATCAGAGGGATGTGTTTCCAGTAGCTTGTTGTACCTGGTTAATTAGGAAAAATGTTTGACTGAATATTCTTCTACCATTTGGTGCTAGCATTGAGTTTTTGTTTCCGTCAAATACACAATGCATGAGAATGAGGTTTAGTAGTAACTATTCCTCTTTTATTCAAACTTTTACTACGGCAGGCCACAGATTCTCTTATTTGGAGATATGTTCAGATTTCAAATGTTTTGGGCGTTCTTGGTTGGTGTTGATTGGCTTTTAAGAGTTTATTCTCATTTACGCTATCTGGGCAGCCGACCGTTTCTCAGAGCCATGAGATCTTGTTATTAAAAGTAAGGATCCTCTTGTTCTTTGCTGTTCAAATTCTCAATTACTGGTATCTCAAATCATTAAGAGTCTTAATTCCAACATAGGTTCTCATGCAGCTGCTTTATGTATTATATCTGGGATATGAGAACGGTTCGCGAGTTTGCCAATGTATTATTATACATCAATTATTGAGCTTCCAAGTTCGCTGGCTAAAATTCATAGTACTTTAGTAACTATGTTTCGTCTTTAACCTTCGAGGATACGCTTCTGCTTCCTTTTACAAGTTTATTAACTCCGCAGAAGTCAGACTAACTACCTTTCTTTCACGTTAATATGCCAACGGTCGTCAGATTATTTGAGTCTGGGTATATTACATTGGCTTATAAATAGCGGCGTAGGTGTTAATTTTATACTGGTATTCAGGTATACTTTAATGTTGTGGTTGGATGATATCATAGGTTTGATAGTGCCAGCTATTATTAAGATGATCTCCTGCATAAACTTCCATTTGATACTGTTAACCATCAGACCATTAGTAATTATTTGGAAATATTTTATCCATCGACACCCGACTTATCTTTCAAAGTTGTCTCGACCTCTGTCGACCTACTAGTCAGATTATAAGCATACATTAATTTAAGCTACAACATTAATACCAGTACCAACTAGTATAAGGTGTCAAAAGATAAAACAGTTTA
>JAOXNN020207658.1:0-19772 GCA_028571205.2 Hydropsyche betteni | reverse complement strand
GATTAAGGAAAATTAAGGAAACGTCAAATGTCTATTGAAGTGACAGATTTTATTCGCATCCATCAGTAATGTATAACATCAAATGTCAAAGTTGCGCGAAATAAACTGACATGTACACCAGTTAGATGGCTGTCATTTCAATAGACATTTGACATTTCCTTAATTTTCCTTAACCATGTGGTTCGTAATCACACCATCATCACGAGATATATACGCGAATACGATATGTCAGCTTGACATTTAGTCCATCTATCAAGCGGTTGCGATACTTATTCGAAATCGCAAACTGTTGGTTTTCGAGCGGCACATTGGCGTCCGCCCGTTGTCTCAGCACCGTAAAAACTGCATTTATTATGGATGCCATTACCAGTAAATCGGTTTACTGGTAAATAAAAAAAAAACAGTTCGGTAATTTACCGGTAAATTTTAAATTTTTACCGGTAAAATAAATCGTTTTTGTATTTTGAATACTTTTGAAAAGCGTTATTTTTTTTTTGAATTTTTGGAAAAGTTCAATTTTTTTAAGTGCAAATATTTCAATGTTGTCGTTTTTTGGTCGTATTTTTAGTTTTCCGATTTTAGTTTTTCAAATCTGACATTCCCCGATAGCCACCATCCAAAAAAAACATCTAAACTCCAAATCGAACCACAAAGACCACACCGCCCCACACAAAACCAAAACCACACCGAAGAAGATCCGCGCTCGAAAACGGCGCGATCTATTTCGGCGTCCGCCCACGTGACCGCGCGATTTACGGCGTCACGTGACCGCGCGGGGAACGTGACGCGCCCCCCTCGCCGCTCTATCACGCCCCCTCGGCCCCTCGCCTTTGTGCGGCTTCGATCCGGAAAAAGAATGGGGCTTTCGTGTTTTCGGCAGGCCGGAGGCTGTTGCGTAACCGTGTCTCTCGAATGTCGTGTCCGAGGCTTCGATTTTTTTGGGGGTTTGTGGGTTTTGGTTTTTTTTGTTGTTGTTATACTGCGAAGCGGTGAGTTCGTAGTAACGTTATGGGTAGGGATCCCGAATGTTCGTGAAATCGATTGTTCAGATGTCGAATGTGAAATTGGCAAAATATTCGGATGATCGAATATCCGAATATATAATTAATTAAGTCGCCAAAGTATTCTTCCTCTATAGGCAATATAATACACCTGTTAATTGTCAAAGTGTCGATGTTTACTTTTGAATCAATTTTGATTTTGTTTGAATTCGGTTTATTACGTATCCATATGAAAGTTGTGAATAATGGACGTACAGTTGGTATTTCGTCCTCTTCACATGTACGGCATTGCCGTCCTTTATTTAAATTCATTCTAATGCATGCTTATTCGTTTTAAGGTACAGATATTTTTTAGAATTCACACATTTTAATTCTCGTGTAAAATGCCAACATTATTTTTTTCAATGCGCACTTATTTTATTCAACACATGTTTAAATTTTTTCCTTAGATTTAGTGATAGTTTGATTATTATTATTTTGACTAAATAGTATATTTTTATATATTCAAAAATAATGGATGTAAATAATTATCTAAGGTGATTCTAATATAGAATAGTAATATTATTCCACACAGAAGCAGCATATGTGAAAATTTTCATAAAAATAAAACGTAGTAATAGTAAAATAGTTTATACTTTTATTAGGTTATTAACATGTGAAGTTTGAGCTAAATTGTCCAAGCATATTGGCGATCCACTCTATTTGATATTTTTTCAATTGAATTCTGTTTATTAGAAAATTCTATCGATAATGTTTTTCTTATTTATATAAAAGTTTCTAGAAAGTTTTATGAAATTCTGGAAAAACTTTATTATTTCCTAAAATGCTATTAAAATCTTAAAGTGTCTATCATGAAAGCATGTAAAATTATCGAAAAATATTATTTTGCTGGTTAATGATCGGAAAATTTAATGGCTCCAATCAGTTAAATTTTATTGACATTTCAATGATAATTAAATTTTTAATAAAAGAGAGAAAATCGGAATCTAGGTTAAAAGCTTTTATGCGAAATTTGTGTTAACGAATCAGAAGCTTTTACGAATTTCCAGCGGATTTTTAAAACCGCAAACAAATTCAATATTTCTTCAATATAAACCACTCAGCAGACTATAATAACTAATACGCTTTTTATCAAACACAAATAAATTCAACGAAAACTTCATCATCTCATTCAAACACTCCAAACGCATTTGACATTTATCATTCGGAAATTTCCACATTCGCACAAACGTCGATCGCGATAAAACAAACCGAGCAACACTTGAACTTTCGTTATCTGCCGCCGTTAAAGCGTAACCGTGTTAACCTTTGCGTTCGAGGGGATATTATTACAATTAATGCCGGCGTTAAGTTCGTTGCAAAACGTTGGGATGAGTGTCCTCAGTTGATTGTGCGAACGAATTCGCGAATATATCGAGAATCCTTTTAATCCTCCAAGGCTTAATTCGTCGCCGTGCGACATTATCTGAACGAAACAGCAGAGGCGGTTTCGAAGGGCCTTTTTATTGAGGCAGATGTCTTCAAGTGTGCGAAGGGATGGAATGAATGGTTTACGAATGCCTGCTGGTCGATTTGGTTATAATATGAAATGTGTATAATTTTTGAATTTCTTTATAATTTGATGTTAGTTGAAAATACTTATATTATATATGAATTGAAAATAATGATAATAGTTTTCTCGAAATTGAAATTGAAAATCCCTGCTGTGTATGAGTTATATCGTACGTGTCTTCAAATAAATTCGCGTACGCATTATACTTCGATATTATCGTTTGCATTTTGTTAAATGTCACGAAAAATCGTAAAGAAACTCGTTTTCGCACGGAGCACTCCGGATTTTCCTGAATGCGAATCCTTTAAATGCCAAAAAGTCATTCAACATCTTATCCTTAAGTTGATCGCCATAAATATATGATAATAAAATACAAAGGTTTATTATTATTCTGTTACATGAATTGACCGAAGAAGAATTTCATTTACATTCGCTATGCTAAAAAAAAAACCGAACAAATCATATGTAACCGTTTAAAGGTCACATCGTAAATCACACATTAATCAAAGATATATAAAAAAATATTCACACAAACCCATCATGAAAAAGTGGCCATAACAATTTGTACATCTCTAAGCTCGTTTTAAGAATACAGTAATTGCATTCATACCCGTCAATTAACCATTCATTTGAATATGCATGTGAATCAACTTTTTTTTCCATAATAACCAAACGAATCGAAAATCACAAAACACCAATTCAAAACAATATCCCCGGACGTGACTACAATACGGCGACGATTCGATTTTAAATTTTAATAAATCAAAGCGACATCCGAGAGCAGCATTCGCAGACGTTGATGGATGGTGACCAGCTTATCTGAAGCCTCCGTTAATGGTCTCCGGGACCTGAAGGATGAGTTCAAAGCTTAAAGCTTCCTCCAGAGCCTCGATATCCATCTGGAGAAGAACCGGCCGCACGAGGACACCGTATCCGCAGTTCCTCGTCAATAAATCCCGAGATTAATCTGGAAATGTCTATGACCGGTCGTCGTGGAGGTTAAAAGCATTGTCCTCGAGGCCTTCGGATGAGCTGGTCGACCTTCGTGTCTTCGGGATGTCGTCGACTCTTCTTGATAACGAGTTTGTGCGAGAACAATTAGTTGTATTTATAGTATGCGGTGAACGGGATTGGATTTCGCGATAAGTGAAAATGTTGCTGAAAGGTTGTCTGCGGGATTGTGATGTTATATCAATGATTCATCGAAGAAATCTTTCTTTTATCACTAAAATACAAATAATTTAATAAGTGCATATCTGAATAAGACACAATATTCGAAATACACATCTCACGAGGTATAATTACCGATTTTTTTTTTACTTAATCGTTCCGACAATAAATCACACTCGGGCTCAGCCCGGATTCGTTTTTGGATCTTCGCAATACAGAAGAACACGAAGGCCGTTTCATGACCAACTTAGTTAAGCTTAACTCGACACGATAAATAATAATGAGCGAGCACAAATATTAATTGTGTCGGCCTTCGTCCGGCTACGTTCGACAGGTGAGATTCCTGTCCGATCTAAGGTCAATTACGAAAGTATGGGATTATTGCCTAAGCGACTAATGGGAAATATCTATGCGTTTTTCCATTAGGTGTAATTGCTTGGATGAAGCATTGAAGCGTTTCTTTTCAATCATCGCCAAGGAAGCGTTTGAATATGTAGGCAGTTCGGTAATTAGATTTTTTTGTTAGATCGATTGAATTTTGTTAACTTTTCCGGCATTGTGTTGAAATGTGGCCTTTTGTGTGATATAATGTTCAAAAGGATGCACCTTCGCTACGGTCTGTTTGTGTATCTTTATTTTGAATCGGTTAACATTGTAATGAATATGTTGTCGTGAAAGTTTGCGTATAATTAAGAAAATTTAACAATTTGAATAATTTCGTAATATTTTTTTATGCTAGTGAAATTATACAATTGAAATAATCACGTATGATGAGAGTCGTTTCAGTAATAACACAGTGATAAACGTGTCTTATTAAGGCAAATTTGACTGACTTCTTCCTATAAAGATAAACAGTTTTCATAATAGTACCATATTCATTTTCATAATTTAAAAATTACACAATCTTTTACAAAAAAAAAATATATACATATATATACAGTTGTGTCAAAGCCATTAAGAGGTGATCGGTCATATTATTTGGAACATTTTGAACCAAACATACCTCAGTCCAAAGCTTCATTGTTTTCGAGTTATTATTATTATTATTATTTCGATTTTTAAGAAAAAATTCAAAATCTCGCACTTTTGCACTAATACTACCAAATGAAAGGTAACATTGTAGACAAACCATACTTTTTGGTGTAAAAAAAACAACGCTCAAAATGTTATTTTTTTTTAAAATCTTCATTTAAAGATCTTTCGAGTGATGTATCAAACATTCAGTAATCTAATCGATTTTAAAAATTAGGCTACATGCATGTTTTATGATACATTTAAATATTATTTTGAATAACAATCAATTTTTTCTCGCTTACAAATAAATTTTACAATGTTACCACGATTTTTTCGATCATTCGGCAATACGAATTCCAACGCGCAGTCATTTCGATACGATTTATCAAGACGATGACAGTGATCATCAACCTTGGCAACCAAGGTCGATTGACCGCTGCTATTCCACACAAAGTGACCCCAATAATCCATAAAATACAAACATACAACTGGTTTAGAAGAGTCAACGCCCAAACGGCGTCCATTATTATCAAACTCGACCTATTAAACCGATGTTTTCGACTCGCAAAATTAAAAAAAAGGACGCCCATCCGACCGAGTCTAACGTCGTAAAAAATATATTTTCGCAAAAAATTGTTTTGTCCGAAATTAAAGGATCGCGGTATGAAAAAAGCCGTGCTCGCTCGTTCGGAATCGGGAAAGCGGCAAACTCGCGAACGGGCTTATCGAGTTTTCCGTCGGAAAAGCGAAAATAAATAAAAAGGGCGAATCGTCGGGAAAATTTTATTGTGAAAATATTATTTGCGGATTGTGCGTAATGCGGCGCCGAAACGGATTTAGCGCGAGAATATGCTCCGCTTATGTTTCGGGCACGCCCTATGAAATTTGTCAATTTGGGCGAAACGGGAAAGAATTCGGGGAATTTGCATGCGAAATTTCGCTAATTCGCCGAAAATAATGCGGGATTGTCAAATGTGTTCGAGGTGAACGAATGAAGAATATATGCAGGTCCCAAACATGTTAATATTTTGTTTATGATTCGTTTTTGTTTTATGTCCGAAATATATGTGGGTACTATTAATGAAAAAATTGGATACGCTATTCATAAAAATAAATAGTGATTTTACCTGTTTTTGAGGTTCAATGAAATGTGAAAAATTTTTGTCACTTGCAGAAACAAAATAGACGGGTTGAATAAACTTTGTGTTATTCTTTTATTCTAAAAATGTTGACGACGTACAAAGTCACATATGAATAACCAAATAGAAAACTTAAAATATATTAAACCCAAAGGTTCGTTAAGATATCGAAAATAATCATGAAAAACTTCGATTCTATGTTTGAAATTTATAGAAAGAATTTAAGGTTTATGTATATCTTTTGTATTTAAAAAATATATCTTGTAAAATTAAAACATGATATATTATATTATTTTTTTTTGTAAAATATTCAAAAACTGAAAATGTTTTCGAATAAAAATATCAGACCAAAATCTTAGATTAATAATGTGAATTACTTCGTATATATATGAAAATAACTAACTCAATTAAAGAATAAATACGAAACGGAATATAATTAAAAATCAAATTTGTTTTAAAGTAAGCTTGCATAAATTATTCAAATTTTATATCTATCAGTACATGCATTTTTATTTTGAGTATATATTATTATCAAAAATATTCAAAAAAAAAAATTCTACCTTTAACGTACTTGACGAACATTTCAAATATGCAGATGGTCAAAATGCTTATGAATTCTCGTGAACGTACCCATTAAGTACATATGAATGTCTGCAGTGCATTTCAGACATATGTACTTACGCAGGCTTACCATACGTCCCATTTTGACCGGGATTGTCCCGATATCACAACATGTCCCAAAATCCCTACAGGCTTATTATTTTGTCCCGATTTATAACATAGTACGCTCATATCTCAAGTAAAAATTAATTGAACCATTCAAGATCACTATATTTTGATTATGAACTAATATCGGATCATTGAATTTATTTTATTTTTATTTAATGTCGTTTGATTGGTTTTGTTGAGATCAGTGGCGGCTCGTGAGTATTTGTAGTGGCGGGGCTGCATTGATAGTTAAAAAAAATTGTCAACATACGCATGTGAGTGAAAGAGAAGAATAGCATCTGTAGTTGCAAGATATGTCTCACTCACTAACTTGCTGTGAATATCATATCTCTTTCATCGTTTCTCCGGGCTGCGTCTGCTTTACCGCAGATCGAGCTCGGCAGCACTTTCGCCTTAAATGTTAAAAGTTCGCATATCCGATTAATAAAAAGAATATCGTTGATTAATAAAATATATATATTATCAAATATATTTTAGAATTTTAGTTGAGGGGCTACAGCCCGGCAGTCCATTAGGACCAGCCGCCACTGGTTAAGATATATATTGCATTCGTTAAATATGAACATAATTGAATAAAATTTCATCGATTCAAAATAATTCGATTACATTATTCAATTTTTCGAGTATCAAATCATCTTATGAGCATATGTGATAGTAAAAAACGAAAATAGGATACAAAATAGATTGTAAATTCCCAAATTGAAAAAAAAAATGGTAACCCTAACACGGATACAGACAGTGAATTTTACACACGCGTGACGTGCACTGCAGTGCGCTGCATAATGCACTAGCAAAGTGCACCTATCGACCGACCATACCACAAACGACACATCTTTTCGAAAAAAAACCCATGAAAAATTGTCATAGGTTTTTTCGTCGGTGGCCGACGATTCGGAAGCTTTTAATTTCGTTTCGTCCCGACGATGCCATTATGCTTTGCAAAGAGATGTTAAAACCGTGTCTGTTCTGCTCGCTATTGTGTTTCCTGGCTGTGTTGCGAAGATGGGATAAAAAAACGTAGCAGAAAACGCATTGAAAATGGAACAATAGTGAAGGAAAAAGAGTATTAAAAAAGAAAGCCTTTTGTCGTATAAGCGTACGGTTTTCAAGCGAATATTATATTTGGTTTGTTTGCGATATGTGTTTTAAGTAAAAGCGTCGTCATTAAAATTTCACTGTGTCGTTCGGAAATATTTGTTTAACATAAAATTAAATATCCTTAATGTTTGCATTTTGTTTATGTTTTTATTATAAATTGAATTTGATCGATGTAATCATGTTTATAATCATTTGAATAACTCAACTTAAACGCAATCAATATTTCAAAAACAATTTTTAAATATCACTTATTTTATTGAAAAGAAAATTTTACAACGAATTCATAAATAAGTGTTTTAATAATAAATAGTGTATTAGCTATACACGGATTTCCAAATACAAAAACATGATGACATTTACGAGTTTTAATTATTTAAATAGAAATGGACAATTAGTTTAAGCACATTTCCATGTCTTGAGTCTCGCATCATGCGTCGCTCATTTATTTTGAATCAATCAAATATTCTGTCAAACATTGTACAAATTTCTCGCAAATAGATTGCGAAAATTTACGCAATTTGTGCACCAATCGATTTTAAATATATGTAAATATTAAAGGTCGTCTACGTTTATTCAAATGAACGATAGTTAAATTACAAGTTAATTTCAGACGATTTGTTTGCATTCCATGTACACGAAACGCTTAAATTAAATCCGAAAAAAATATCACGGTCATGCAAAATTCAAACAAAGATGAACATATTGAAATTTCACATTTCAAACATGCAATTGCGAGTCATAAAAGCATTAGATTTTTTTCTATAATTACGTATTTTTATAATCATTAATTTAAATAGAAATATGACTTTCAAATAATGATCCATCAAGGTGCTGGTATAAAATTCTCATTACGAATTTGAATGAATAAATCAGTTAAATATATTTTTTAAATCCTATAAGCGTAAGTTTCGCAATTCATGTCGACTTAACAATATTGTTAAAACCTCGGTTTTTAAAAAAAATAATAGAATGATTGAATTAAAAAATCAAAGGTCACGAATGTCCAATTATGTTTGACCTAAGAAAACAATGACCTCTTTTTGGAGGGTGAATTCGAAAATAATTAAAAATCCTCGTTCAATGAATAAATTAAATATCGCGTGCAACTACTAATGGACTTTCGATGTCCATTTTATTCCTCGTATTTAAATTCTTGTACAAGTGTATCGCGAAAGTTCCAGTCGTCGATCATGTTTATTTTAAAAAGGAAAAACGGAGGAAAGCTTTTTCGAACGGGATGCAATTTGTCGCAATTATTATCGATCGGTCGTTGGTGCGTTGACGCTGTTGTTTACGTAATGTTTTAAACCGACAATAATTTCTTTGCAATTCAGGAAATAATTACGTGCCTTTTTCCAAACCGCAAAACTCGAAACAACTACGTCGACAATGTTCGATGTAACATATTTCTTTTTTCTCTCAGTTTTGTTCGTGTGAAAGGAAAAAAAGTTAGTTTGTTAGTTCGAGATTCGTTAGAATGCAACCTGTTTACCTTTTTGTTAATTTTCATCGAAATACAACAAATGTTACGTATTCATTGAACAATTTTTAATTAGAATTCTGTCTACTGTAATAGCACAAACAGCGAATTTTCCTAATAAACTTTCACCACGACGATACTATTAATAGCTACAAGTGTATATGCAGAACAAACTGAATCGAAACATTGGAAAATGCACAATCTCTTCATGCGCCAAACTCATTTGAATATTTCGAAACTGTCCACAAAAAAAAACCCAACCGAATCCAACAGACATTCAATACCCGCCGATAATTGTCGAACTCCGAAACTTTCCCCTTTCTCACAATCAGATCGCAAACATTCCGTTGTATTTCTCCGATCTCCGACGAAGCGATTTAGTCATACTCATATATATTTTTATACCCAAATATAGGTGCGAATGTGACGTGCCTTCTTGGTACACGGAGCTGACTTGTTCGCTCTCAACACTCTGCAAACTCTCCCCATCTGGCTCCTCGGGACCCCTGGACAAGGGCTGAGGGAGGATTTCTTCGACGGAAGGTGGCCTAGTCCTGGACAAATGGGGGAAAAGCCTCTTCTGAAGGTAGTGCTCCAAGATCTCTTTGGTAATGCGGTTCTGGCGGGCCAATTCGGAACGACCTGTGCCAATAAACATGGAATTTTTCGTTTATTTTGTGTTTGCGTTATGGCACTTTCGTTGATTTCATATTTCGATTTCGGTGACGCAGTGGTTCTCGATTTGTGTTAAGTAAATCGTATTTAGTGCATAAATCACTCGAACAGTCTAGTTTTCTAATGCGCGTTGATTGAAATTTATACCAGATTAGATATTATACTAATTTATTGAAATTTCGCTAATATCTGTCAAAACGTTGTGATGTAAATAAATCATAGTTGAATGAACGAGAGATATCAAAATAATAAGAACCACTGTTTGTCATTAAAATATTTTTATGAAATCAAAGATTCGATAAAATGTTAGTATTCATATTCAACATGCATATGTCAAAAAATTGAAGATCGCTCTACCAATTTGTTACAAAAATGATTTTAATTCAAATTTCAATATAATTTTTTTTAACATATGCTAATCGATGATTCAGTGATTATTATAATTTCTGATTATCGCTCGCCGTCAATTGACGCAACAGCGCCTAATTAAATACAAACTATTCTGAATTGCGACGATGAAAAAAGTAATCGACGTTTGGAACTGAATTGAGTTAATTAATGCAGCGTTCATTGCGCCAGAACGTGACAGTAATAAATTTTATAACAATCCGAACCGTTTTGTATTCGACGAATTAACCATTCAAATGTATGTAAACCGAATCCGAATTGACGCATTGTTTCGGCGGGTAATTTGAATGATTTGACGCCGTATAATTTAAAAGTGAAAAATAAATAAATTACATATATAATATATATGAAAAAAAATCTCGAATGGCACATCGGAATTTGGGTCGAAGAAGTGTAATATAATATTGTTCAGCATTAAATTCGAACATTTTCGATTTCTCTCAGCAAATGATTCGACTAATCTAGCCGATCTCTTAGAACAGTGAAATGTAATATTGAAACAACGTTTCTCAATTTAGTCTAATGCGTTTGAATTTTTTTGAAATATTAATGGTTATTAATTATAGCGTTTATTTAGTGCGTTTTTTTTGCTTGGGGTCATAGTTCAGGTATTTATAAAGAATTTTTTTAATATTTGAAATTTCAATGATAATCATTTGAATTAAACGAATAACTTCTAAAGATATTTTAAAATATTCACCCGATCCTCTTTTTACACGCTTCTAAAATAATACGGTTCATAGAAAAAAACCGATTATTTCTTACACGGTTTTTCTACTTTAACACGCTATAAAAATAAATAAAATATGTATCATTTTACCAAAATAGTAAAATTTGGTGCATACTAGTACTGTTATAATTATATGTATGTAATTTTAGTTATTAAATAAAAAATTCGATGTTTTTTGATGATTTTACGTGGTGAAATTTATTCACATTACACATTTTTTATAAAATACATTCGGGTTGACGTTCTATCCAAATATACTGATGGAATATATCTCCAATTTTTATATGGTTATCATACATTTACAAGATAGTCTCTGAAACGTATCCTTTGTGTAAAAAGAGGATTGGATGCACAAAACTTATTCACTTGAAAACAGTTTGTTTTTCAGAACATTTAGCACCAAAACCACTGTCTCGTTCGAAAAATTCAAATTCATCAAAACCCGTATCACAATAAAAACCGATCTATCCACATCTACGAACCATACTTTCAGAAACACTACCGCGAACTATAATAATAGCAGAGAACGGCTCATTTCTCAGTGGGCGCGCCCTTAAGAACGATTCCGGTGCACTTTCCGTTTCTTACTTTCTAGCGTGAAAGTCAAAACGCCACTTGCCTTCGCGTTTCCGCGACTTTAAATTCTCGAGATTCGTATCGTTCATGCACGCCGACTTGTGCAATATTCGAGCGGACATTTCGCCGAATTAACGGTCTAAACTCGATACGATATCCGAGCAGTAGCGGGTCGATTGAATCTTCACAGATCGGCGGGCACAATCCGGTGTTCAGTCATCCCCGAGGAGCGGCGATATCAAATTTGGACCGATTTATATGCGAAATTCTAAAATTAAACTCGTCAGAAAATATCCTATATATATAAAATCAAGGATTTGTGTGTTCAAATGATGCTAAAATTAAAAAAAGATTTGAATATTCTAATATGGTCTTTATGCATATACAGTGAACGTCTATAATATGATAGTAAATAGGCCCGATGTTAATAACATCGGTTGTAGATTTGTTAAGGAACGGAAAACGATAAAATGTGAAAACCCGAAATGCGTACCCGATTTGAATATTTAATTAATAAAATCATAATAGTTCATTTGTTATTTGTTTGTGACATATAGGCAAAGCCAGCAGTTAGTAGGTAATAAGCATCATATTATAGACGTTAACAGTATACGCATAAAGACCATATTCGGAAAAAAGTCGCGAGCGTCATTGAACGGACGAATACATACACAGAAATCCGCTATTATATATAAGGGATACTTATTACCTTCTAACGTAATGGTGACAATGGTGGTATTCGTAATGGTGACAATAACAAATGAACTATTTTGATTTTATTAATTAAATATAAAATATTCAAATCAAAGTTATAAAATATTTTCTTATATTATATATATTCAACAATTTTATGCAGACATCAAAAAAAATAATAACCATACTATAATATATAAAAAAAATTCTTCAAACTTTGCATTCACTGCCGATGTTATTAACATCGGGCCTATCACTATATTTATATAATCGGGATTGATTTGGGTTTGATTTATTGGCGCTTTTGTCGCGTCGGTTTTTCATGAATATCGAATGCGAAGGGGTCATTTCAATGTTTATTTCGATTCGATTTAATTCGTTTATGTTTCAATGTAAAAATGGTAATAATATTTTTTTATGTTTATCAACGATTGAGTTATAAATTATGATGATTTTGATATAAAATTTAAATAATATCTTCGATAACTATTTTTTATTTAAAAAAAAATGGATAATAATAGTATTTCCAGTTCTGCCCACGAAATATTGCTTTTTTTTTGTAAATATGAAATTTATATATAATATATGTTATATGTGATTATGATAATTAATGGTTGAGTGTTGTCAAATGCGCTAGTATAATAGTTAAGCGACACATGTCGCGGTGATCAGATAAATATAACCGCATAATCTAATTGTTAGACCATTTAGTCAAATCGGATTGTATATTCGAATTTTTGTGGTAAACAAAAATATCAAAATTACCAAATACATTTGAAAAATCTTTTATCAGTATTTTAGAATTAAGTCGTAATTTAAATCGAAAAACAATATCAAAACGCCTTGAACCTCTCTCAAGCACTGTAATACCAAAGCCAGCGAAGGATAAGCATGCACTCGAATCGTTTCAGCAAATTCCAATCCTAAAGCGCTGTTAAATCGTGACTAATCGTCGTCGAGAACATCAAGAGCACATAAATTAACCAGATTTCAGCTCGTGACAAATTAGCCAAAGCAGCCATTCCCGATAAAATATGCACGTACAATATTACTCGCAATGTACGCCCACGCGACAAAGGACAATCCTACGAAACATGTCGCAACGAACGAGGTATATTTTCTATTTATCTCTTTTATGTAGCGAAACCTCGAGATGATTCAGTTTTCAGGGACTTCAGCGTCGGTGATATGAATACGGCTCATTTAATATGTTTTCCCATACATGGTTGGGTCGTTAAGTATCATGATTATCTTGATTATTGTATATATTCTGTATAAAGAGCAATGTGTTTATTTTATATCGAGATTTTATGCATAATATTATAGAATGCGGATACGTCATCGTTAGATTGAGTTTCGGTATTTTTTTATCTTTTAAAATTAAAGTTTATAATCTGAATGTTTGACATTATTTTTTTTCGTGTTATAAATTTATTTGCGTTGTACAATTGTCAGAATCTAAATTATAATCTATTGTTTTATTAATGCGTGGGCTGAAAGTTTATTTTAGTCTTTGAATTTGGTTCAGCTTGAATACTCATGCGATGTCATATCAAATATGTTATTAGACTTCATAAATATTTTCATTTTAATAATCTTCAACGTTCATACAATCAATGCGAATTTATGATCAGAACTAATCCGAACAATTTGAATATTGATTTCGAAATTCATAGTACGATTTGTTCCGCATAAATTGGGGCGTGTTCGTCATTTTCGATTGTTTGTATCGTCTTTTGAAATTCACGCAAGATTCGAAAGCGTAAAAATAAATACGGAACAATCATTAAGGTTCTGCAGCAGTGGCGTATCTAACATTAATTTTGCAAAAATTATGAATTTTCAATAGAATTTCTGATACAAAATCATCGTTTTTTCGCCGATAAAAAGAAGTCAATTATATGAGAGTAAATATCATATTAAATTATCTTTTAACAAACGATCTTATTATTATACTAAAAGTTTATCCATTTTCATCATTGAAAATAAATCAATATATTAAATCAAATCAAAACAAAACATAAAATTTGCAGATTTGAAAACAACCCTCGCCACACCACTGTCTATCAAAATCAGATCACTCGCACAGACCATATAATAATTTTTAGAAAGTCACATTCGTCATAGTCGACAACAATTGGCGAAATTCTACAGCTCGAGGAGGCGGAGGTTCTTCGTCAAAATGACGCAACCGACAATTGCGCAATTAGAAATTGCGTACGATTACCGGTGCGAATGCGCGCGGGTCATATTAGAGCCCTCGTTTAGCCCTAATTAAGGGCAATTAATACGGTTTTCTTTTCCAGGTACTTTGTCCTCGTTGCTGGGGTTTCGAAACATGGGTGGATTGTCGCTTTTCCGCGTTTCGCAACGGTCCCGTTCCAGAAATTCGCAATATGAAGGGCATATGAATGAATGCATAATTTCGCTACTTGTAAGTTCGGCTTTGAAATTTCAACTTTGCTTAGTAGTTCAAGGGTCGTTTGAGTGTTGCTTGTTTAATGAAAAATTTGTTGTTTTTAGTCGTAAAATCATATAAAAAGTATTGGATTTTATTATTCTTAAGTTGATTCTTCAATATTTTGAAATAGGGTAAAGTTTGTTTTGTAAAAGTAAGATGATTATCAATAAAATTCATTTAGTTGGAAAAATTTTCCTTGTCGATGTTGCAATGAAGTTTTTCAATTAAATTATAGATTTTATGAAAATTATTAAATGTTAATAGCGATACCTCAACAGTATTTTACGTACGACTTAAGTTGTATGTTTTACATTTGATTATATACTTCGACGAAACGACTACGAAAAAATCTTTTGATCTTTAAAAAGTTCGACAAATATTCCAATATTGGCTCAAACATAATATTCGAACGCAATTCAATTTTAATTCGAAACATTTCAAATGAAACATTTTCGTATTTAAATATGTAATATAATACATAAATTTCGTCCACGAGACGTCGACGCATTCAATAAATATTTCGCACTTGCGCACAAAACACGATTATTTCGCATCAATTCTGAAAGCGTAGAAACAGAAACGATCCTTCAGAATCAGGAGACGATATTTCAGCTGAAAAATAGCCACCCATCATTTGCCGAACGTCATAAATAACAATCGAAAAACGACAACAATTGACAATCGAAAGAACGCCTCGTGCCGTCGACATTATTCGAAAATGGAACGATTTATCGCTTTTTAGAGTGTCCGATGTGGCCAGAGAGCAAGTGACGAATACGTTGCCGAGTTTTCAAAATTAATTATAATAATATATTCATGCGAGATCTCGATATACGGAATGTAGTGTCGCAAGTTTTGCGCAATTCCGAATTCGCCCAATTTCGCAATGGCGCCCGAAAATAGTGCGTTGCACTTGTCTGTTAGGTGCATGGCCGAATGTTGAAAAAAATTGTATTAATTCAATAAAGTTTCGATATGATTATGAAAAAATGACACAAGTGATTCATATCGATCGAATTGATCGTTTCATTATAAGTAGGCTGACCATGCGTCCCGTTTTCGCCGGGACAGTTCCGTTTTTGTCGTGTCTCGCGTTCGTCCCGTCGTTTTCGTAAAATTGTTTGATTTGTTCCGTTTTTTTTATGTTTATATATTTAATTGTAGTTACTTTTCTGAAGATATGAAAAAATTTGGTGAAAATTTTAGAAAATAAGTAAATTGATAGTCATAATTATGGTGATATATTATAGTTTGATTGACTAACAAAAAGACGTTTGAAAAAAATTTTCGCCTGCGACGCTATTTTTATCTTGATTCTACAATTGCTTGTTTAAGAAATATTGATAAATTAACCAAAGAAAAAAGTCCTGTTAGTAGAAATTAAGTAAATTGATTGTTTTTAGTGATACAGTTTGATTGAGTAAAACATTTGGGAAAAAATTTTTGTCCGTCGCGCTTTTTTAGTTTGTTTTACATGGTTCTAGGATATTTATATATTTCTTTAACGATATTAATTGAGGAAAAACTTTTGAACGTGCAACACATTTTTTTTAATATAGAGTGGGGGAGGGCATTTTTTTGCGGACCATCCCGTTTTGGGTTCTGGGGAATATGGTCACCCCAATTATAAAATAGAAAATTATTCTTAGGTGAATCATTAATTTTTCCATTTCAACATTTCCCTTCTCCGAATCAGTACTAATTTATATTCACCATACTCCCCTAGAGAATTATCTCCGATTTTCTCGTAAATAAACATGAAACGTGAACGCTATTCTCCCCATCCCCCTAATAACAAAACACATTCATATACCATACAAAACAACCATCGCAAACATGCATATCGATATTCGAAAAGGTCTCGCCATTGTACGCACAACTTCCACGGAAAAACCGCGCAGATTTTCCACGAAAAGGCAAAAAACTAGGTAACACAATGCGATACGTCTTATATGCGGGAAAAGTGCGCAGGCCACGAGGCATTTGTGACCGAACGCGGCACATTTTCGTGGAAGTGTTTGGCGTAAATTGTTGGCTTTTTCCCGGTCTTTTGGGAGTTCGGGATTTACGACCTGCGATGTACAATGGTGATCCCGGGAAATTTCCCGTCGAATGGGCCGTGCACATATTTTATTACGTGTACACAAGAGGGAAAGGCTCTGGATGACCGCATCGGAATCGACGCCTTCGACGCGTTTTTATTTCATATTTTATTATGTGAAAGGTGTGTTTAATCCGGATGAAATGCGATGTATCGTTTTAAAAATATATATATTGTTTTGAAAATATTAAATTGAAATGGAATGTATTTTTGTAACGATTCGATTATCGATCATTCTTATTACCATACTATGAATAAGCATTCGACAATTTCGTATAATGCGATTACGAATGTACATTTCTATGATTGAGTCATTTTAAATTATTACCAATGCATCGATACAAATCAAATTCATCTCACTAAAATATTATTACATAATTATACATATAACAATACCGATAAATAACAACAATTCCTTTCTAAAACAATATATGCATCCTCGATACGTTTTCGAAAACCCTGAAACTGAATCCGGAGATGATTTTTTTTTAATAAGCCGTCGAATAAAACGTAGCTTAAGGCTTTTGGAATGACCCACGCAGAGGAAAAGTTTAATGATTGATTCTCTCGGAGCACGGAAAATTTTCGAAGCGTCTTTTTTGCTCGACATCCTTTTTTGCCGGTCTTTTGCAAAATAAAAAAAAAACCGGCTCATCAATCAATTTCGAGTCATTAGAAAGGAAGTTTTTGAACCCTTTCGCATATATACGGATTCTGCGACGCCTTGACATTTGGTTTCGAGTTTATTGTCTGTGTCGCTATTATGACGGTTTAATTGTGGACAATAAACGATAGTGTAATATGCCTGGAATGTGTTTTGGATCGGCCTCGTTGTAGCAATTATTTATATTTGGAACGTATTGAAAAAAATTTAGATTAAAACAAACAAACAATTATTTAAATGTATGGAAAGCCTTGGATGTAGTTCGATATGATACAGTTGTTGTGGATTGTTAAATTGTACTGATCGTATATCGGCGTATTAATGATGCATTGCGGTTAAGGTAATAAGTTATAATAAATTTTGGTTGATGTTATCGTTTTGGAAATTCAATAGGATTAATAAATTATTACAATCATATCAGCAAAAAATTAAATATATTACAAAAAGTATTGAAATAATTATATTAATTTGTATGAAGTATTCGTCGACATTGAATTATGTATTAGTACAAAAAAAGCGAAGTCTATGTTTAAATTTTTTTCAGTTTATTAATATTTATAAAGTTCATCATAAAATTCGTTTTGTTTTAAAACATCGATGAAACTAGTATTACAAATGTTTTTAGAGAGTATCCAATTTTGAATTTTTGTCGGGTTTTTTTATCGAGAAAAAAACCTCATAAATTTTTTTTTTTACAACCAAACAAAACATCAATATTTTTTTATACGAACACTAAATTTCAAAATCACTATAACATTTTGAAAACAAAACCATCTCAAATTACAGCACCCCAGCCGTTTTTACACCTGTACCGAAAACTATTTAAAATTTCCAAAGCGTGTCACCTTGGTCGCTCGATTCATTTGCAAAACTTCAACCACCGCCCGAAACGAAAATTGCAATTCCAAAAGCGCGCGCTCGCGGAATTTCAAACGCAAACTTGAACGTGATCCTCGCTCAATCACCCGGCAAGTTTTAATTGCAAGCGAAAAAAAGAGTTCAAGGAGCCTTACTTTTCGTACTATCCGAAATATTCACGGCCAATATTGACCGCGGAGATGCAAGGCGACCGCATCGGAGTCACGGTTTCAGAATGCACACGAAAACGGTCGGATGCGTAGTTTTCGAAGCCTACATTCCTTTCTAGACTAAATGTGAAGGTGACCCGGTATCGTCTCTTCTATACCATGTTGGAAGTGCATTTCGATGTGTGGTTCTGTGAGAAAATCGTCTGTGTATATTTGTCGACCGATTGACCCGATAGGTGGTTGTGTATAAACAGTTTTGATGCGGTTGTTTTGCATTTGATGTCGCAATTTTCATTGTATAGGATATGTCAGAAAAATGAGTGATTTTTAAAAATGCTAATATGAATCAAAATAGTCGTGTATTGTTCTATTTTGAATTATCCAGATTGATTTTCATTTTTAGCACACGTTGATGATATTAATTTAATTAACATAACTAGAATTTTATATTTTTGGCTGGAAATGATATTCAAGTTTATTTTATCAACTATAGATGTCTAAAAAGTCAAATTTCCATTGAAATTGTATTTTTAATGAGAAAAATCTTAATTTTTTAAAAATAATCATTAATTAATATAAAAATATTTTTATTTACAAATAAAAATATTTTTGTTCGTTCGTTTTTTTTTGTTTGCTCTGTATAACACCAGATGGATGATAATCACGTTCAATTCGATTCAACGATAGTTAAATCTTACGATTCAAAAAAAAATTTTTTTGCATCTCTCAAATAAATAATGATGATTAATTCTGCAATTACATATCATCTTATTATCCGACGATAATTGATAATTGCATCTATGCAACAAAAAAAATCAAAACAACCCAAATTCGCACTACGATTTATCCGATAAAACGACACTGATCCTCCATACGAGATACATCGAAAAAGAAAGTTGCCATAATTTTTAAAAAGTAGGTCACATCAAGACATACACGTTATGGATGTGCACAACATTACATAATACAACACACGATAATTCCGAGGCTTTATCACAATATATATGTCACAGTTCAAGTGTAAACTTTTGTTTCTTTACACCCATACTAGTTTGGGTATACCCAAACTATCGATTTTAGTTTGAATGTCGCGTAAATATAATTGCGTCTAAACTAAAAACAGACGTCGTAAGAATCATGCTTGGGTTAGGTTGGATAAGCGTTTTAGCTTGAGTCGTAAAAACATGTTCAAAACAAACTCTCGAAGTTCAAACTGACACAACGTGTAGATGTGACAGTTTGAGTGTCCACTT
>JAOXNN020207640.1:0-19786 GCA_028571205.2 Hydropsyche betteni | reverse complement strand
TTTTGTGGCAGCCCTAGTGAAAATGAAGTTTTTTTTTGTGAAATTTTTCGTTGGATCGATTGCATCTCATCAATTATATAAGTTAAAAAAATAGGTTTTTAAAAAAAAAAAACTGAAAATGGCCGGTATACGGAGAGGTGATTTTTGCGATTGTTCAGCAAAAAAAATATTTCGGGGGAGGGGGGGGTGTCCCCGACAGTGGTCCAACAATTATGGCAACCCTATACTAGACCAAACATCTATTAATAATTTTTACGATACGAAAATATTCAGTTATTGTACAATATAAAATTTAAAAGGGGTTCTCTTACATATCCGTCCTTTCAATATTGATAATATTATTTTGAATACGCCGATTGCGGTTATACCGTTTGACAGTTAACGTATTGAATAATAATCTGAAAAATAATCCATACAATACCAAGATTAAGTTTATGCTTCTCTCTTATTTGGATCAGTGTCCGTATTCGTTTTGTCAACACCGGGCCAAATAAATTCATCTCATCGTCTAAATTTTACTGAAATTTTGGAGTCGCCGTTTTGTTTTAAAATATGGTTAATTACCGAGAGGAAGTGCTATTCGAGACAAATATCCTAATTAGCCCAACTGAATCCAAACGTCTAAAGAATGTCGAAGATGAAGACGACGAGAACAATGAAGAAACCAATAATTAAAACAATGGCTTATTAATTTCTATTCCGTGTAGTAAAAATAATAAGGAATACATACAAAAATACGCATGCGTTATATTATTTCACCACCTTTCGACAATTTTCGACGAGACTTCATTATAGAAAGAATCTGACTCGCCATAGTATTAATTAATCTAGACTATAATTATCAATCTACAATTGCGATTACAATAAAAAAAGCCAGTTGTGTTGAGCTCGTTCTTAGTTTTCAGAAATTTCATATTCCTCTTCAGCCTTCGGGCGTTGAGGGCCTTTTACCTCTGTCGATACAATGGAAATAAAATTTTGTTTTATCGATTAACAACCTAATAAGAGCACCATATAGTTATGAAATCATTAGGTATTAAAAGTTTCGATGCCTAAATAAAAAATCATGGTTTTTTCGAACAACAAAATTGTGCGTATCTGATTTTTTTTGCATATGTAAGACACAAAATTTGAATTATTTCGCAATGAAAAATTATCGTCAATTAATACAAATTATTAAAAAATAAAATTCATGAAAACACTTTCCTAATATTGTAGCATATAAGTATTAATTGCTTATTCTAAATTTCCAAATATGATTGTCAATAGACTTTCGCCATATTTACAGTTTTATTGCGAAATGAAGACAGATAAATAATTCTATTAAAAAAATTTCAAACAAAAGATTCATAAACAAGATCAAATCCTTTTATACTAAGACGAAGCTTCATTTTTTATTATTTAATTATAATGTACATCTGCGGACACAAATCTGAGCACGAACGATCACATGCTCGAGAAAAACATAAAGGGTTTGAAAATTAAAGTGTCTATCCATCACAGTTAGAAAAAAATGACCGGAAAATATTTGGTTAACTAAGAACAAGGACAAGGACAGGGCAACCTTTGCTACCAACTGGGAAAGCCAACAAAATTTGACTTGGTGTAACTAGTTCAGTAATAAATAACACCTTTGTCGGAACGAAAGCCGTAGGAGATTGTATTAAACAACTTGCCGCCAAATAATCGAAATTCGCAGGCATGCCAATGAGCTTTTAAAATATGGACTTTTAGTTTTTTCTCTTCGACGTACGTATGCCTGTCCTGAAAAGATTGGTCCAGCTTTTTGCTGGTGTTTCTATGCGTTTTCAGTTATCCAGATTTGAAAATAAAACATTTCATCCATATCTTTTTTTTTGTAAACAATCATGAATTTTATAATTGAATTGTTCTTTTTTTTCGAAAATCGTTAAAAATTTAAAACGAATAAATTATCTCAGTTACATTTATACATCAAACAAACTTGTTCAAATTATCCTCGTCAATATTTGATGCGAAATGAATTTTTTATCAATGTTTTTTCCCACCTAATGAGTCACCTGTACGAAAATTTATAAAACTAAACTAATTGTGTTTGTGAAAAAAAATATTGAATAATATATTATAATATATCATGTAACATTATTTTTGTATTTGTCATCCGATTTTCCCTTTCATGTCGAATTCATTAAAAATATTTTTTTATACAATGCGTATACCATAAAATGAATAGAGACTAAACAATCTTGAGGAAAAACACTTCCAAAGCATCCCAAAAACTTTTCTGAGACTCAAATTTGATTTCAGCAAAATCACACATCCCCAAAACAGTTCTCAGCTGAAAATTTTAGAACGTCACATCAACCCATACAAAAGGCGAGCATTGAAATAGTACGCAACGACATTAGTATTTTATACAAAAGACTTTTTTCAATCCTACAGCAATATTGCAGGACGAAATCCAATTGCAGGAACGTAACGAGATACCCCTTTGTTCGGTGTCGGTCGAGTTGAAAATCGCTGTGTTTTCATTTCCATTCACCCGCTCGCCCACTAGCCACCCACCGGCTCGCTTATCTTCTCTATTGTTCGGTTCAAGTTTTTCGATGCGTGGCATTTTTCTGTTACTGATATTTTATTGTATTAAATGTCATATCCGTTCTTTGTTCCTAGGATGTGTTGGCTTGTGATTTTGTAACAATATGTTTTGAAATCGCGATAACTCGTGTTGAATTTCTGACTGATGTGACATAAAATAAATTGCGTTTCTTTTTCCATTGTTTATTTAATCGATGTAATTGGATCGTTTTTTTGCAAAAATTGTATAGTATTGCGAGTTTTGTATTAGTTGCATGTTTCTTTCACACGTAGTTGCATTTTTTTTATATCGAAGGACAACGGTATCGACGGACTTATGCGTTTTTATTTCACCTAATATTTCATTTTGAATATTGGAATTTATGGAGCTGACATCTTTATTTTTATGTGCTAATATTATAGCACGTTCACTGAGCCATTGGTGATTTTTATAATTATGTGCGATGTTTGGGGAAACTTTATATATCGATTCTTCTGTGGTTGCTGCGATTTTGCATAAGTTTTTTGGCAATGTGATTTCCACTATCCCATTTCTAATATCCAATAACTCAGCGGATATATCATGTTGTAATTTTACACTCATATTAGTCTTTAAAGTCAATTTCTTCACGTATCTCCATAAAACTGACGATTTGAGACATGCAGTAAATCCATCGGCGGCTATTGAACGTGGTATAACTAGTAAAGTATGTCTAAAATCACCAGATGCCCTATATATAATCACGGATTTGTGTGTCTGTGCATCTGTGCGTTAGAATGACGCTCGCGACTGGCTTTGCCTATCGTGTTTCCCCGAATATAAGACCCGGCCTTATATTAATTTTACGCTCGTAAGCTGCACTAAGTCTTATTTTCGGGGTAGGTCTTATTATCGGGGAAACACGGTATATGACGTCTGGTGACAATAACAAATGAACTATTTTGATTTTATTAATTAAACATTGAATATTCAATCGGGTACACATTTCGGATTTTTACATTTTATCGTTTTCCGTTTCTTGACAAATCCACAGCCGATGTTATTAACATCGGGCTTATTTACTAGTAATAAAATAAGTACGCCACAGACAACATCCCCAGTTTTCGCACACAGCTACAACACGAAAATAAAAAAATAAAAAATAAAAAACAGATTTCCAAACTCCGATCCTCGAGCAAAAAACCCGTCAAAAACTCAAAACAACGATTCATGGTGTGATTCAAAAAGCTCGCCCCCATCGTGCATCCCTTTTGTGGGGGGGTGGAGCCCCTTTTGGCGCCTGCGTGGAGCCTCCGCCCCCCGGCCCCCAATGCGCCAGTCCTCACAAGGACGAGGCAATTGGTCGTAGGAAGGATGAAGGGTTGTCCCTTTTAAGGGTGGGGGGGAATGCGGGATTGAATTTGTTTCATCAAAGACGGTACTGCTATGATTTGAATAGTGTATTTCGAATAGGTTTTTTTTAAGGGGTATTCTACTCTAGAAGTTTGAATTTCAGGCGTTTTTCCGCGTGGAATAAAAAAAAAACTAAAAAATTTTACCTCCATTTTTTAACATAATATTTATTAATATGTTAAGAATCCCCTTCCCCTATATATAATAGCGGATTTCTGTCTGTTCGTTCGTTCATGTCGATGACGCTCGCGAATTTTTTTTTATGATGGTGGTGGTGGTGATGATGATGAACAAATGAACTGGTTTTACACATTTAGAGTTCACACAATGGGTTTTCACATTTTATCGTTTTCCGTTTCTTAAACAAATCCACAGCCGATGTTATTAACATCGGGCCTATATACTATATAAAATAATTTTGTAAAAAAAAAATCGAATATTCATCGAGTTATGATGTAATGAAGTGGGACCCAACAAAAAGATGTGTTGTGGCGTATAAGATTAGAAACCTTCTAGTGTCTGAAACAAAGAAAACAAAAAAAATCTTAATTAGTAAAGACATCGCTGTACCCCTTACCTTGGAAAAAAAATATTTTTTTTCGCGAAATGGCGACGATTTGAAAAAAAATTGTGTTTTCGTCCTCTTTTTAACCTTTACGAATTGAGATGATCCGGATAATCCAAGTAAGGAAAAAAAATAAATCAAAAATTAGAATTAAACAATTTTTTGTTTGAGCCGGATAGCTGAGGTCCGGATTATAGCGGTTCTATTGTAGTATCAAAAGCTACGGGCTGAAGACATCGACGCTTTGACTGTAAAACCTGAAAATAATATTTGTCTTTTCGTCGTTAAAAATATCAACTTTCAATCGAGAAAAAGTTTTTATTCAAATAAATCAAAATGTAAGATTTCGCACACGATTAACATCGATGACTAAACATTTTGAAAATGCAATAATCAAGGGATAAGCCGAACACTATTTCGATTTTCTTAAAATTTCGGGCAGCGAATGGCAAAAAACCACGACGTTAATATCGAACCGACGACACCAAACATAAAAACATACAAGGTTCATTACAAAAAAGCCTAATGTGTGGTTAGTGGCAAAACATACTAACTATAGCAGTATATTCATTAATTCGACGATTTTTATTAACCTTTTAATATATACGGTTTTAAATTTCCCATCATTTGTTTAATATTTAAGATGGAAAACCTGATTTTTGATATTTGTAACCTGAAGCCTTTGAGATTTTTATAAATGGATCACTTTATAAAAAAATAAAATACTGTTATTATTAAAAAACGTTATAAACATTTTGCAAAGATTCGTTGAGTAGTTCGTGGAATTTTTGGTTTCTGTATTTTGCTTAATGAGTCCACCGTTCGAGGATGAATTAAAAAATTTTGGAGGGTCAATGGACGATATGGACCTTGGAGAAATGTGATTTCAACAGGATGATGGTGTTATATGCCATACAACAAGAAAAACCATCGATTTGATTAAAGTTTCCCAGTCTATGTAATTTACAGAAATATTGAAGTTAAGTTAACTGAAGACTCAAATCTTGCGACTTGTCGTCATGTAATATATTTTAGGTGTTTTTGTAAAGATCATAGTCTATGATAACAATTTCTGAGCGGAAAACAAATCCAATGCGTTACCTATTGCTGAAATTAAGCCAATTGACATAGAAAAAGTCATCGAAAATTCGATCAAAAGGATCAGGATATTTCAGCACTCAGATGCAACAGTTAATTAAATGACATCCTATTTTTTAATTAATTTATAAAAAACGAATTTTATTTTCATTTTCATGTTGCATTTTTAATTCCAGAAGGCTTCTGAAATCTTTAAATATTATTTGTCAATTTCGTACTTAGGTAGAATGAATGTATTATATATAACTGTTTTTTTTTTAAATGGTGAGTGAAAGCTTTGACTGTTTTCGACATCTTGATAAAACGTAAAGGACGAAGGATTTCGAGCATGTTATCGAGATAAATATAAAAATAAAACCAATCGATAATATAATACACATATAAATTTATTAAAATTTGACATTGAGAATTACAATATATATTCTCACCACAGGTTGGGAGCCGCTGCATAGATTAACATATTTGAAAATCAATTAAACATTAAAAATTTTAGCAAAAAATATACCTATACAATAAATGTCTAGGTAAATTAAACTCATGGCGAGTCACTTAAAATATAATACAAAGGAAAGTTTCACCATTCTATCTATAAAATTGAGTTTACTGAAAGTATTAAGATTTTTAGAAATTTTATGCACTCATATGCATAATGGTTAGGATTTTTATTTTTTTTTTTCGTGTTAAAATTGCAATGAAATCAAAACTGTTTATCTAATTTGAATACAATTGTGTTGGTTCATCAAAGACATTCGGTTTAAATCAAACAATTGAATTATAAAATTTTAAAGTAATGTTGATCAAGTTTATCGTAACAAATAAAAATGATTTCAACACATACTACATAAAATACTCACATTATCGTAAACTATAGAATAAACTGACTCACAATTACGATCGTTTCATAAAAATTTCAGATTTAACTGTAATAAGTTTTTTTTTAAGGATTGTTTTAAGCTTTATTGCGCACAAGACTGATAAAAATCTAATAGCTTATATTATATTATAATAAAGTACATAATTATTATCTTATCAAATGTATCAACTTCTTATCAATCAATTTGAAACACCAGTGAAACATCAGTAACTAGATGAATGTCACCACGATGATCAAATGATTACTATATCAAAATTAATTTTATTTTTTGTACCATCAGTTGCTTAAATTTGAGAACAATTAATGCTAAATAAGTGCTTATAATACTAAAAAAAAAATATGGCACGTGTTTTCAAATCACAGTAAAATTCTTACACATATAATACATTAGTTGTACTGCATTTACATACTAACTAAGACTCAGCTTTGCAAGTCATGTCAGAAGCCACAGAGATGCTGTTTTTTAAAATTATTATAGCAGTATTACCGAGTTTTCGTCGTCGATATATTGTTTGAGGAGGACATAAAGATATATAAACTAAAATAAGCCACGAAACTCAACCGAAATATAAGAATATATAAAAAGATCTATCTAGAGATTTATAAAAAGAAAAGTTTATCAGCTAAACGAAGATCATGCTCCGTTTTCACACTCGAACCAATGAGGTATGCCAATTTGTGTGCATATTGGCATGGAGCAGGCACTCTAATGGTTCTAGTCGAATTGAAATATAAATGGCACATCTTGAATGTGATTCTCTGCACATGATCAGGCTCCATTGTTGATGTATCGTGCAGAACGATGTAATGAGTAGGAACCACAGATCCTGTCCTCGTTTTGTGAGACACCACATAAAAGTCGTATCTGTAATTGTTTCGAATTATTATGTAAGCACGTAAATATAATTGAAAATTAATAGTTTTATCAAACTCACAAATGCCTTCTTGTAATCGTGTTATCCACGATCGTTCCCGGGTCGGGATTTTCACTATCGGAGTTTCCCGAAGGAGGGATGAAAATCCTCGTATTAATCCTTTTTTGTACAACTATAAATGTGAACATAGGATTATATTCACTGTTCATTACTTTAAAGCAAGATTTCATCTGGGCAATCTCGCACTCCTCAACGACATTTAATTGTCCATCCCCGACTCCATCGCTGAAATTTAAACATAATAAGTAAATCATATAATCATTAAAAGTATTATATTGAATTGCAATTTACCTACCGATATACAATAATCCTGTCAGGTAAAAATCCGTTGGTGTCTAAATATAATTTCAAAGAATCGATAAAACAATCTTTCAATTGGTTCATTATTTCTTGGCCGGGCCTATGAAAACGCACTCGACTATACCATTTTGTAAGCGATTTGTCATATGATGCAACAAATCCTATGAACATATTTTTTTTTTTAGATTTTAAGATTTTAATTTTTTAACATTCGATAAATGTTGAAATTTACAAACCACAGACTGACTGGGAGTAGGACAATTTCGAATGGTAAACATCCAAACCCACAACCATCAACTTTGAATAAGGAATCGGAACAGACCAAATTGCTCCGCCTAATTTACAATTAATTTGTAAAAGAATCTTGTGTACAGTAGAATGAAGCTTTTGAGGATTACAAGACAGAGTAAATCCATTTATCACCTGAAAATTGACATTTTTTCATATCACATTATCATTTTTTTACATGAAAATTTTCTGACATTGTCTAAAATTGATAAATCTCTGTAACATATTTTTTCAAATGATCTCAAGCCAATAAATAGTATGCAATCACGACTATCTATCGACTTTCATGATTTATGAAAACTTTTATAAAAGATTTTACCTGAGACGGAACAGGAAAGTCCACACAGCATATTTTTTTTATTGCAGCATATCTATCTTCCCGTTTGTTGGGACAAATACATATTACAAGCTGTAAATACCGATTTATTTCTTTTGTCAAAATATTGACATATGCATCTATTTTATCGGTTTCCAAAAAAATTAATTTTGGTGAAGCAATATTGATGCCAGCTATCTGACCGCAGTGTACAATTGCTTCACAAAATTCCTAAAAAGAGGATATTTTGTATTCAAAAAATTATTTATAAATATGATGATTATTTCTTTTGGTAGGAAATAATACCTAATATTTTCTTACCTTTACATGTCGGGCATTTCGCTGCGTATATAATATAACCCAACTATGTATGTCAATCGGTCTAATTACCTGGTTAAATAGAGATCTTTTATACCAATCTGCTTCTTTTGAAGCAAATTCAAGCTTCCCTTTATATCCAAAAACGACATTTTCTATTTCTAGAATACGCGCCGGTAAAGTGATTGGTAATGAATCTAATTTGAGACCCCAACTGTTCAACATTTTTATAACTTTGCCACTCGAACTCACAAGTTTGGCAAACTTAAATAATAAAATTTAACAAACTTAAATATCAAATAATTGAAATTTCATATGAAAAATAGCCCAATCAAAATACTTACGTCTTTCAAAGCTTGGTATTTTTGGTTAGGTGTGTATTGCATATGTTCATACAAATGCTTCATAAGACTACGATCACCTTGCATTTCATCAAGTAATCCAGTCATATTGCAAAGTTCTGGAACTAAAAATATTACTTTTTCGTCTAATGCTCGCTGCTTGCTAAAATAAATAATGAAATCGATTATAAATTTTCAACTGATTTATAGAATTATAAAAAAAATCGACTGACCGACTAATGAGGATAGGTTGTTTAATATTAGTAAGTTCTTTTCCGTAGTATATCTTATAATACTTATAAAACGATATACTTTCCCCATTCGATAATGAAAATTCAGATAAAGGGTTTTTTGAAAAATCAACTTCGTTGATTCTAAAGTAAGAAAAAAACATGAAAGACATTCATACACTAAAAACAAACAATAATTATCGACTTACTTATATAATTTGCCACTATATTGTGTCAAAACAGTTTCCCCTACAAAACGATTCTTCACATCATTTTCAAAGTTTCGACAATTCTGTGCAATATGATTTATTTCACTTAAAACTGTCTGAGTTCGCACAACTTTATATAACGGATCCATGTTGAGCATAAGTCCATCTTCGAAAACATGAACTGCTGTGACATAACTGGGAAAAAATAATACATTAAACTAACAAAATAGCTCGATGTGATTTCACAAAACATCAGAAGCTTATTTACCCCGGTAAAAGACATAACTTATGCCCAGGCACTGAAAATGATCCGTCTATATTGTAACATTCTCGACCAATTTTAGCATAGTTGAGGGTAATCATGATTCGTGTGAAAAGTACGTCGAATACTTGCATCATTTCTTTAAAGTCTTTTTTCTTTATAAATTTTAGCTAAAAAAAATTTGATATGTGATACTTATAATTAATAGAAATCTTGATATATCACAAGTTTTATATGCAAAATATTATATTTCAACATTTGCCAACCTTAAGAGTAACTAGAGTTTTTTCTTTAGGATGCGTTGAGTTCAAAGTTATTACATCTTTGTCCAAAATTTGGGGCAAGAAAAGCGTAGTGCCGTCAAATGTTGGATCTTCACCCAATTTGTCACTGTGTTCTAAAATGGAATAAAAACCTTCAACGAACGCTCTGTAAAATTTTATATGTATCATTTTTATTTCAATTGCCTTTTAAAATTTTCATTTTAAATGCTTTGTTTTTAATTTTCGGGTCAAACGAGACCTTATACTCAAACGCACTACGATTCGTATCAATACCAAGTCTCAAATAATTAGCAGAGACATCTATGGCATGTCCAGTTTTTCCTAATTTAGTAACAGGTTCGTCATTTTCCTGAAAAAAATATGCAATATGTATTAAACGATCGATTATATTCTGTTAACGAAAAAGTAGAAATCACTTTTTACTTTGAGTTCACTTTTCTTTGATTTTGTGTCTAGCCTATCAATATTGTCATTATTTTCGTTAGAAGGTAATGATAATACTGTTCTTGAATATTTATTTGGTTCTAAATTGTAAGGAAATTTTGGTACTGAATTGGATGCGTCACTAAATAAAACATTGAATAATTAAAATCGAAGTTCATAAATTATTATATCAATCAATTGCAAAATATTACTTTGGCTCTGTATCAAATCTAAAACCACGTCCTCTTCCACGTGCCCAACTAGGTCCAGCCTAATAAAATAAGATATTAGTACAGTGGAACCTCGGTTATCCAGAATACACGGGGATTGAGATGGTCAAAGAAAATATTTTGACATTTTTATTAGACGAAAAACAAAAAAAAAAATTATGAATTTGGAAAATACAGTTTCTATTGAATTTTAAATAAAATTAGAAATGTATGAGAATCGTCGATAAAATAAATAAAAACTCACCGTTGGCGTCAACAAAGAGGATGGACCTGTGATTCTTCTGGGGATTAAGGGTCCTGGATTTGAATCTAGATTTAAATTCCTCAACATTTCGCACAGACTAGGCCTTCCGCCTCTACCAATCGATGGTGTTGTCATTGTTCTAAATTAAATAATAATGTATGAATTAGGGGTATTTTCTAGTTTAACACGGTAGTATAATATAATAGATAAGCTCCGCAGAATCGCCATGTTAAACGGGTCTTTTTATACTGTTTGGAAAAAAGGAGGAAAAACAAAAATATATTTTTGTGTGCGTCAGTTTTTGTAGAAATTATATCAAACCTTTTTAATAATAATGTATGTAAATGCAGCAGGAGACTGAATTCAACATTTTCGACGATCCGTGAATTTTGGTTTTGTCGGAGAATTATATTATATTTTGAGAATATTCGGGAACAATGCATAAGAACCCTTTACGGCGACTCATATCAGTTCCGTTTGCAAAATGCAATATAAAAGTGTAAATAAATGTTCGAACATGGTTGCGAGCGCAACAAATCCATTAGTTGCACATAACCATGCTCGAACGTCTATTCACACTTTAAACGAAACAAAACGCAACAAAGTATGCGTGTTCATATAATATATAAATGTTCGGAAAATGTACTGTCATTATCCCCTACCCCTACCCCTACCCCTACCATCCCCTATATAGGTAATAATCACGGATTTCTGTGTGTCTGTGTATCTGTTCGAATGACACTCGCATTTTCGGTCACAATCGCGACTATGGCCTTGATATGTATACAGTTAACGTCTATAATATGATACTAAAAACTGGCTTTGCCTATATGTCACAAACAAATAACAAATGATTTATTTTGATTTGATTAATTAAATATTAAATATTCAAATCGGGTACACATTTCGGGTTCGCACAATCGGGTTTTCACATTTTATCGTTTTCCGTTTCTTAAACAAATCCACAGCCGATGTTATTAACATCGGACCTATTTACTAGTTGTCAATAATTTAAAAAAGAAATAGCACTTCAACATTCCGAACACCCTATATTATGCGCAATGATCGAACATGACGATTTATATATAATATAATTTTCGCGTATGTATTAATGTTTTTCTTCGCAATTATTTAAATTTTATTAAACTGTTTGGGAAGCCGGGCTCGGTAGTTCCCAACCAGTATCCCCAAGTACCCGCCTCTCGCCTGATAACAACGACAAAGCGAACCTTTAGAAAGGCGTTTGTTTACTCACACATGTATAATAAAAAATACAGAGAAACTTCAACCATTGGTTACGGATCGGATTCGGTGCGACGTTGCAAATGCAGCATTCGATTGGTGTTTTATTACGCAGCGTATCTAACATAAATTCCTACAAAATATTCAATATTTGTTGTGTATATGCGGCTTAGATATATGTAAAGTATATATTTTGATTAATAACCCTTTGTGTCGCAGTAGTACCGTGGAACAACTACCATTTCGCCACGTTTTTGCCAACATTCCAGCGGTTCCATTTCAACACAAAGGGTTAATGAAATAATAAAAATTTCCAACAAACGCTAAATTTCTCTGGTAACGCTAAAATCGAAGTGGTGTCGATGTTACAGTCAATGTGTATTATTAATTAATGTGTATTTTGTCGGGCGTTTTAGATAGTGTATTTGAATACAACAAACGTACGTGTATTTGAATACAATACGTACAAACTTGTTAACTATCGTGTTGCACAAAAAGGATTTCATATGTCTGGCTGAATTTTTTTTTTGTAAATATAATACGACAGAGAATAATTCATATTTCTAAGTGGAATTGATTATTTTACAATGCATGTATTGGGCCTCAAAAAAGATTTTTATGTAAGAAAAACAGTTTTTTCATATACATAAATTTTTATAAACCTTAATAAATCTTCAATGTTTTAACATTTTAATATTCTTAACATAGTTCTTAATACGTAACGGAAAAAAATAGATATATCTTTAGAATTACGACTTCTAACAAAACTAAACGACCGCACTTTTTGCACAAATTAATTAAATTGTTTTAACTTTATTACCAATTTATTCACTTATACCAAACTTTTAGAAATTATACATTATGAATGTACCTATTGGAGCATAAATGAAAAAAAAAACTACTTTTTCACACCCGTAGTCATAATGCTGGCTTTGTATGTATGTATCTCGTGCTTCATATTTAAATTTACGAAGAATTGGTGGTGATTTCGCACTGATAAGAATTCAGTGCGAATACAGAAATAGAATTCGAGTTTACGGTTGATTTATTCCATCTTCATGCTTCGTTTAGAATTTCGAATTTCGTGAAGTGAAAATAATATGGAATTTTTTGCATTTTATCTTTTTGCATTTGCATTTTTTCAATGTTTTATTTGGTTCTTTATATATTTTTTTAATTACATTTGATTATTTTTTTAATCTACGGCACAATGGCCGCCGTTCATTCTTACGAACGGTCCAGCCCTGGTTATAATTATTGAACTATTAAATTAATCAAAATGACCGCGTTCTATAAGGTTTATAATCGATTATAAACCTTCTGAAACCTAGTTCATGAGATACAGTGTATTCTCGATTATCCGTGCCTAAAACATATTCAATTAATTTTTAAAAATTAATTCATTGTATTTATGAATGAGCATACGTCACTGATGCGACATAAGAAACAAACCCATGGGCAAATTATAATTAATAAAAAAGGATGATATCCAAACAATGAATTTCTAATTCTTGAATTTTCAAACTGCGTTTTTTGTTGCCTTTTTTACCACAAGTTGGGAGCCGCTGTATGAATATTCACATCGACCGAGAACGCAATGATCATACGGAACATTTATCCCGAAATAGCTTTCAATACGCACTCGGCAACAAAAAACTACCTGCAATGCCTTTGTGCAAAACGCAAACTGTCAAACGAAGGTCAATGTGTCCTTCGTCGTAAATTGTAACACTTTCATATTTTCTAATTATTCGCGGACCGCAATGAAAAATTATATTCGGCTGATGCAAAAGTCATTGCGCATTTTCCCGATGGAATTTTTTTTTCCGGAAAAATATTCTATTATGTGAAGGATACTTCCTTTTCAGTAACATTTGATAGTCCATGGAAGTTTTTGAATTATTTAATAAAGCGTATTTCACTGTAATAATTTTATGAAAACAACACGACCGCGGCAACCTAAAATACTTGTAATACGTTCAATAGAGATGCAATTAAAGTTTGAATTACTCAATTGTGGTTTTCAAAGTTTAGACCTAGGGATTATTTATTAACTAAAAACCATTGACGACATATTACTGGCCACGATCCACGTCGAAATATAATATTATATTAGATAGGTCGTGTTGAGGATAAGAATTGACCAATAAAAAAATTGTGACTACGAACGAAAAAAAAACCGGCAAAAAAAATTTAAATATAAGGGAAGTCTCACTAGCGATTGCGCACTGGATGTAGCTGGATGAAGTTCGACGGATGGACCAGCAGGTGGCGTGGTGAAAGGGAATGCGCCACAGGCGGACGCGTATACCTGCTAGTGCGGATTGGCGGGAACTGGCGCGAGCCAGAGCCTTAGCAATGTTTTCACCGCCCATGGCAAATATAAACACAATTTGAACGGGCATTAAATAAAACATAAATGTGCCCTTTTAATATCCATGAGCTGATATATCGGCTTTTCAAAAAGCCGTGTTTTAAATATATTTTGAGCAAAAAAATTTTTTTTTTCGTAACAGGATGTAATATTCTTATATCGATTTATAATTAATTATTGCAAACACCCTAGTGATTTAAGTAATTTTGAATATACCGTGTTTCCCCGAAAATAAGACCCGGTCTTATAATATTTTTTCACTCGGAAAATTGTGCTTGGTTAAAATGCTATAATATTACTGGACATGACAAAATAAATAATCAAGTAGCCAGTCTCAGGTATGGAGTAATCAACCTTTCACAATATACAAAGAAACATTTTAAAACAATAAGTAATTTGTACTAGAAATTGTTAAAAATTACATATTTTTGAAAACCTTTAAAAATCTTTTTTTGCAAGTATGACCGAATTAATATATTGTAAATTACGTATGTAGTAACATTAACATTTTACAGGTGAATTATTAAAAAATTGGACTTTCAAATGTAGTTGAGAAAAGTGTGCTTCTGTGGCTGCAGACTCTATTGACATTATCATTGTCATTATCAAATTTTACACGAGTATAGGATATTTGCATTTGTAAGCAGTCGGAATAATTTCAGAAAGTTTCAAATAAAACCACATTTTATATTTTTAATTTTAAATTTTTTTATTGAACTTTTCTTCATATTTAATACTATATATAAGTTTTATGTTCCAAGGATTCGTTTGACAATATTGTTCAGGAGCATAGCATTGAGTCCCATCGAAATGTAGCACATCTTATTAAAATGATGAATTTTATTATTGGATTTGACATCAGTTTCTGAAATCACCAATCAAAAGTTGAAATTCGTTTACAGAATAATCCAAGAAAGTGTGGTATTATTTATAAAAACGAATATTAGTCACCTGTATCTTCTAAATAGTATTCAAGATATATTTTGTCATGTAACGCATTAGAATATCTTATTGATATATTGATCAGACTATCAAACTATGTTTTTATTGAGATTTTATGACAAGATATTACGGGAGATGAATCGTTGCTGAAATAATAAAAAATAATTAGTCAGAATATGTAAATCATTAATGTGACATCATATGTACATAAATAATATAATATTTACAGCACAGTAACAAACAAGAAACATAAAAAAAAAAATAAGAAACACAAAATGAATAAGAACTTGTATCCAAATGAATATATGGCACGCGAATCAATTGGCTGTTTGAATAGTCTTACATGATACAAATGTTAATCTTGCAATTAGGAAGATTTTCAAATAAGTTATATTCAACCAAAAGACAATAAGAGGAATAAAAACCTCCGTACGCTCAGAGATCAAATAAGTACAATCTAACAATATCTATTAAAACTTTCACAATATTGTTCAAGGTTATTCTCTGAAAAAAATTATCGAGGGTCATGTGTACTCTATGAGAATATTTGAAGAAATGTATCCGATTTTGATGCTTTACAATAAATAGTAGCATATTCAATTTATCAAAGTATATAATGCTACAAAACAGGCGACTACTCGCATAGTAATAAGCAATTGTGAAACTGAAAAAAATTCTATAAAATAAAGCTTATATCGTCAATACAGTTACGACACAAAAGATGTTGATAAAATAATAATATGACATTGACAATCTCAATAATCGAATAATAAAATGAAAGCAAAATACGCATAGACATTTTCACAAAACAACGAACCAATTATCACGCGTACGACGAACTGTCAAACATGACAAGTGACCTAACAGCGATTTCTTCGTCCAACTAACTATTATAAAACCGTATATTATTTTATAATTTTACAAGCTTGAATCTATGGTTCCCAGATATTTGTGCAAATGATGCTGCAAGCGCATGTGACACAAGCGCACACGAAGCAAGCGCACACGTTTTCAAATTTTTTTGATTAAAGTGGAAATATTATAATATTTTACCAAATAATTTCATTCTTATTTTTATTCAGTCTAATGTACTTATTCAATCTTGTTCAATTATATTTTTTTCGTAAAAAAGTAAATTGTATTTTTTGTCTTTTCTATCATAAATTTGACACGAAATAAATAAAATGAAATAATTACGTGCACTAAATCGCTTGGCTGTTGTTCTATTCGAAAACATGCATTGTTTTGTGAAATTGTAAATCTCTTCTCAATCGATCTTGTGCAGTTAATATGTAAGTAATGTGTGTATGTCGATTTTTTCAGGGCGAAGTGTATTCATTAAAATATCTACGAAAACAAGAAAAGGCTCTTGTAAAATAATTTTTATACAGTGAGCTTACATATGTATATGTTCTCATAGAATGGGGAGGAGGGATTTGTTCAACATAAACAGGTATGTGGTGAAATAAAATATAAAAGTTTTCATCAAATATAGTTATATTGGAAAAAATCTTAAATAAACATAATATAATTAACATAATGAGAAAACCAACGCAGCCAAACATAATTAAAAAAAAAACAACAGTAAAAAAAACTTCATGTCAAGGCCGAAAAAGACCATTTTAAGTCCGGTGCCCCGCGAAACATCAGTTACACTTTTAAGAAAAATCGAAAGATTAGAAAATTTCAACATCGAAAGAACTGACGGATGAAAACGAAAAATCTCGCGAGTAATTTTCACATGGGTAGGGGAGAATTGGATAATACCATGCCCTTAACGGAACTTGGACCGATAATTCAAAGAGGGTTTGATGTACAGATTAAAAAATGCAGTTAAATAGTAGAGAATGACACATACAGTATGACAAAATATTCAAAAAATTAAACGGGGAGTAGTTATTTCAATATTTAAAAAAAAATGGGAAAACGCGCTATTATCAGACTGGTTTGATAATATCGTGAGTAGGTTTGAGGCGGTAACAAATAAAACCCTATAACTTAATTTATTTTCAAAATTAATTTAGGAAAATTGGATCAATTTACACCAATGATTTGGTAACGAATATCTTTCGTGTTGTATTAAATTCTGTATTGATGGAAATTATGAAGTCATCAAAAGCTTTTTAATTAAAAAAGCCTTTAATTACTTGGATTGTTAAAAAAAATCTGGCAGAGGATAATTCTAAATTTAAAAAAAAATGATAATCGATCGCAGAATAAATAAGAAAATAAGCAAGGTATCACATGATTAGAATTTTAATTTCAGTTATTTTTTTAATCCATTATAAAAAGGTATGAGCAATGATTTAGGACTAAAAAAATAGTGACGGAACACTCAATTTTTACACCCCCCCCCCCTTCGCCCCAACGAAAATTATTTTCAAGGTTTTTTTAAATAGCTAAGTAACAATGATTTTAATTATAAACATCAAAACCTGGAGTACTTGTCTACGAGGTAAATATTCTAGAACCAAAATTAACTTCTACTAGGTACGCAAAGGCAATAAAGCGCACCCATATCGTGTCCAATATTAACACCGAAACTTTCAGCTGAAAAGAATTACGCTTCGTATTATAATACTTTGTCACGCCCGTCGATCGATCTCGAATTAATACGTACGATCGCAATAAATATCAAGCTCGTGCCCCTTTTGAAATTTGGCAATACATCCTATATTAATATATTATACGATATAAATTAATTTTGTGAAGGAAATCAAAAATCCCCAAATTCTAAAACGATCGCTACCTTCGGTAAACATGTATTTTTTCCCGTTTTCCCGTTTTTTTCCCGTTTTAACATTTCGTTATGTATTTTTTTCCCGTACGATTTTACAAATACAAATTTGTATGTGAAATATTATATAAAGGAAGTCAATCAAGATATACGTATAATATATATGTTTTATTTTGATCACAGTGCAGTATTTGTATTTTTTATCATGTCCAAAATTATAAATATAAAATTTTTGAATCGTTAATAATTTAAAGCAGTGGTCGGCTAACTATAATACTACCCGCGGGTAATTGAACTGCCCACTACGACGTTTTGAGTTGCCTACAAAGAAAATATGACATATTATTTTAATTTTAAATATCATATCTTTACTTTAAAATATCATATTTTCTCGGTGGGCAACTCAAAACCTCGTAATGGGCAGTTCAATTAGTACTACCCGCGGGTAGTAGTTTGCCGACCACTGATGTAAAGAGTTAATTTCGTTATTAAATTTATTTCGGAAGAAGACTTAAATCTGCTTTCATTTGACATATGAAAGTTAAAAATTTCAACACGCATTCGTGGACAAAGTTAAGAACATTTCACTGTATACCTACATAATTGTAGTAAATTACGATATTATGGCTTTTAAGAAAGTTAGTCTTTCAAAAAGTTTATGTTTACACAATATTTATTGAACAAGTAATTTTCTTCATATCGGAAATTTTAATCGAAATTTGTCATCGAAAAAAAATCTAAATGGTTTCGCACATTAACATGTATATACATTGAAGTTTCAACTGAAAAGAAATTTTAGAAAACAATCTATACAATGAAAATGAAGAAGGAAAGTGTTTTATGTGCGAAATGTTTGTAGGTAGGTTTGGTAATCAAGGGATAATGATAATGATGGATAATGATTATGGGCCTTGATGAAAACTTCGAAAAGTTTCTTTTTTGTCATTGATTTTCGTCTCGATACGAGGATTCGTCATAGGGGAGCACAATTCTAAGCAAAGAAATGCATTTATAATGAATACAATGAATCATATATTTATTTCGAATTAAAAAAAAATTATAAATTTATATCGATTATTTTCAACAATCAAATATGTTAAGGCATAATTATATAACCTACAACTAAATCAATATTAAAAATGATGAGAAGATATTATCGTCATCATTTTTTCGAATGAAAATATATTTATGAAAAATATAGCTTGGATAAAATTGGGTTACGTTTCGTACTGTCGATTTACAAAACTGCCATGTATAAATTTTGTAGCTAACTCAAATCAAAAGGTTTCGCATTCCATCGAACGTCTACATCACTAAGCGACTCAAATTACCGAAAAAACAATTCCGAATCATAAAAATAGGCAATATTATTTTACATAGGAAACAATGTGGTAAAAAATCTAGCAATACAATTTGCTTTTTTTGTCGCACAATAATAGAATTGCGAAATAATAATATATTACGATGAGTAATTATCATAATATAAATGGAAGTACGAAAATTGGAGTGGCAAAACATAAAATTATTATAATACACGGAAATAAAACAAACAGAAAACCGACAGTAAAAGTGCAAAAAGAGCAATTTGTCAATTGTGGCAACGATGCGCCGGCAGTCGTCGTCCA
>JAOXNN020207631.1:0-19786 GCA_028571205.2 Hydropsyche betteni | reverse complement strand
GAATATTGGCTAATAGTTGGTGTAATAATCTAGTAGTAATAAATAAGGTGTTTAGAGAGAATAACACTGGGGGACCAATGACCAATATTCCATTTATTTCAGTGCATATCTTCCTAGAATAAACATTTAGTATGTAGGCTCAAATTAAGGTTGCCACACTCAATTTCTCAGGTATCAATAACTCCCCCTTCGAGTACCACGATAACTCTCCCTAAAAGATCAAACTCGATGAGATATTCATCAGTTGTCTCAAATCGAGCTAGATCTACACATCCGAGAAGTTCGAATGGAGCATCGGCAAAATCGACAAACTCTACCAACAGGAGCGGTATACCCCTGCCTACCGCAAAGACGTGGGAGTCCTCAGAAAGAGATTAGTAAATAGGGACGAGTTTGAGTTGCTGTGGGATTATGAGTTCGAGAGGAATGTGAAACTATTCCAGGAAGGAATGCCAACCAATGAAGAATTGAGGAGGGCAAAGATACTAGACTTTTTACTGTACAAGGCGATAATAATAATGGTGTATGGGAGCTACGACGAGGCCAAGCTGGGCAGTTTGGACCCCAGGAAGTACCAGGAGTTTCTAGTCGAGAGTCATTCCAAGGAATATTTGGTAACTGCTAGCAAGATGAACAAAATTAAAGGGTTCTTACAGGAGACTATGGTGGATGCACTATTTATCCAGGAAGCTGGGTTTGAAGGCTGGAAAGAGTTCATTCCTAATGGTTATCTAATTAAAAAGAAGGGACAGGCTATAATTCTCTACAGACAGTTTATTTTTAAGGAGGATCTACTCAACGAGGAGTTCAAGAAATAATTCGATGCTGATCTCAATTTTAATAATGACTCTGTGTACCTGCTGACTAAAAGCCACCTACTGATAAGTGGCCACCTAACTTCTAAAGCTACTAACAAGTAGCAAGCAGCATCAATGTTTCAGATACTCGATAAAGTAGCTAAACACCACCCACACCTCCAGATTATTATGGGTATTGATGCCAACCACTTCCTAAAAACCCAAGGAAATTGGAAGGTATTTCCAAATACAGAGGAAGTGTTCACCACCTGCAAGAAGAGAACCGCCATGCAGCCACAGTTCAACAAGGGTAACAAACTTGTCCAGGAGGTGAAGGACCATATAGTTGCTAATGGAGTTCTAACCAAACAGAAAATATTGAAAGTGAATTTGTAGCCTAACACCAACGATCTCCTTCCCAATAGCCTCCACCCTTACGATCATTTCGTAGTGATATCGAATGTATCTGTGCCACTGCCATCCTCACCAAAAAAACCTAGCAAGAAGTAAACAGTAAGGTTATCACCCCCTCGGAAGACCAACCTACACCCCATTTGATCATATCAGAGGTGATTATTAAATTGATGAGAAGAGATAGTATCACTCAGGTGTTTTCTAGGTTTTTTGAAGGTCAGACGTTTTGATAACAGTGGAGACTGATAACTTCGCTTTAGCTGCCTATTTGGGATCGTATTTTATTATCTTGGTCTATCCGAACTAGTTTATCTTGCGGACCAACTTTTTGACGTATTTGGGGATTCTGCCGATAGTTGTAGGCAGATTGTAGTTTCCTGGACCAGGCTGTATTATTCAAGTATTACTGTTTTGTTAGTTAGTATGGTTTTTCTCTACGAACGGCCTATCGAACCAGATTATGTTTTTAACCTGGTTTATAGGTTGTATTAACCGGGACCGATGCAGTTGGTCATCGATTTGCTGATATCGGGCCTTACCGAGAGACAGGACCCTTTATTTACTCCTTTGTGATCTGGGGAGGTTTAAGACAGAATATCATAGGCTCCTGGAGCAGGGGTTATGAAACTTCTTAATTTTGTATTTCTCCATCCCATAGTTCCATGGGTTGTATTTAGTTTAGACTCGAGCTTGTACTGTCCTGGGCCAGGGCCTAGCAGCGAGATTCCTCTCGATCTAAGAGACCTGGCGAACCCTCTTCCCCTCTCTAACGAAACCATTTCAGAGCCAATGTTATAATTGCCAGGACTGGGCCATTTCAATGCCTCCTTCGATAGATTTTCACTGAATAACATCTTGCGTACCTTCTCTGACTAGTGTACATAGACTTCTACTTCACCTTATCGTACTTGTGCTTTTCATGTACACTATACTTGCCAGGGCCAGGAAAATTATCTTTATTGAAAGAAATCGGTAGTTTCTGCGCGATGCTCACACCTGGGTTCTACGTCTTGCCCTACAAAATATTATAGTAGTGCCCTGGAGAGCTATTGTTTATGCCGGGTTGAGGTCGGTTTGAAGTTCCAATACGGATACTTGGCTACGTCTTCATGTATTTGCAGGTAACATCGTAATCACCAACTGCAGGATTGAAGTTATTGTGCGTAGGATTATATCGGTCACCAACAGTAAAATGGTTTTATCGCTGATTTATCGTAGCAGGCTATGTTTTGAGGGGAGTGTAATCTGCTGGCCCTGGAAGCTTATTATCATAGTTAGTTTAAGCCATATACCCGAAAGAGTGTGCTGGAGCTCTCTCTTTAACTAACCCATGTTTCGGTGTATAGGTGACTCCTCTCGAAACCCACGGTGTATGTACTTTCTTTCCGGCATTCCCAATAGTAGCATTAGTTTAATTCGGCTGCATCATTCAAGAGTTACATAAACTGCCGATTTATCGACTTCGTACTATCCTACACCTACATCAATACAGTTGTTCATGATGTCTTTAGGACCTTGCCCGATACTGCGTTAATTATACGGGTACCTCCATTAAGGGTTGTGATTGGTGGTATTGGTTTGGTATGCACCAGGACCCGGATATTCTTTGGTGGGCAGATGGTACCACTAACCTGAATAGAAACCAACATACTCTTTTTTGAGCTTTAGAAGGTCCATGCGCCTTCATGCTGTAGGGTCAGATGGTGCATAAGCTGATATTATTAATATAAGTTTTATAAACAGCCTCAATAAAACTTTGACGTTGTCGGTGCATTCTCATGACAGATTTCCAAAAATAACAGCCAAACACACAAAAATCACTGGTAGTTTCAACAGAAGCCAAAAAATCCAGAAAATCACATATCATAATAGAAATCAATACTCTCCCCCAGTTCCATAGGCTTCCCTACCCTCATAGTCCGTTTAAACTCTTTAAGCCTGTAGGATACCTAATCCTCCTTCAACTTAATCTATCTTACAAATTTCTCCAAATTAAACGCATGTATCCTCGTCTAAGGTGGTTGTTGATCCTTCCCCCCCAATTTCTCCAATTTACTCAACCTCTTATACTTCCTTCTCAGTATATTATTAGCTACCATTCTCTCCCCCGAATAGGCATCCCGTATCTCCTTCTACTTATCAACCAACAATGGATCCTTATTATGTGCTAACCTCATACAAACTGTAGTTATTTTTGCCTCTTTCATCGGACTCTTTACTACTTTATTTTCTAACTTTCTACTATTTGGTAGATCCATACTAAAACTCTTTGTTTGGGTTAGTCGGGGTAGTTAGTAGATTCGGGTGGGTGTTGGTACTGGCTGTTCCTTCCTCTATGGTAGCTTCTGAGATTTGGTTAGAGACAGTAATGAAGTTTCGTCATGGAGCCATCCCCCATCTGTAGGTTTGGTTACTACCATCGATTTTCTATAACTAGTGAGAAGGAAAGTATGGGGAACCTGGTCACTAATCTCAGCCAGACTACGGGTAATGTCCTCAATACTATTCATAGAGTAATAATGAGTAATCGCTTATATTCTGTAATGAGGGAAGTATGCATCAAATACAAAGTACATCATTTGAAAAATCGTCGTAAAAACAAACCAGTAGCTACAGCAGCAACTAGAACTCCCAGTCCCGTTACTATTCGAATAGACAGAGGAGGTTTCTATAACTATTTGGTTTTTCTTACTTTAGAACTGTTGTTGCTTTCACTGTCGTTTTGTGTCTAGCCTTGCTAACCGTGGATTTATTCGATGTCGCAGAGAATGCTAGGACGCTTACTACCTTACCCCAGCCTGACGGAGCTGCTGGATCTGAGGTCATCCCGATCAGCTAGCCTGGGGCAGTAGTTGAAATGTTTAGTACTGAACTCAGAGTCAGTTTCGGAGGGGCTCTTCCTTTAGTTGGTGAACCCTGTGCTATATTGGTCGTATTTGTTTAATAGTTAGATTTCGCCTCTGAGATCGGATGATTCCCGAAGAAATGAATTTTCCACCAGGCTGATGCTCTTAATGATCGAGCTCTATTCGTTGAAAGACGTAGATCTAATTGCCGACCTTGAAGTAGCTTTTAAAAGGTCTCTAAGTTGCTTATCGTAATATCTCTTCAATTCAGTAATTTCGGAATAATAGTATTAGCGCTATCTAGCATTCCGCTCTCTCAACCTAATAATGAGTTACGATGGTTGGTACTCCAAATTACACGATTACAAAGTGGGCAGCCACCTCCCATATTCCACCTCTATCGGCTAGCAACCCCTACTACTCCTCTCTATCATCCTCTAATTCCTCAAACTCTCCCTCATAACACTAAGCTCCGTCCTGGATCTCAGTAGAATATCCGCAAGATTCTGATTCTCCTCCATAATCTCCTAAATTCTCCCCGAAATCTCCACACTCGACTCATTCAGTGTTTTGATAGCACCCTTCGTTACCTACAGTTCCTCTCCCAGCTCACATATTACCTTATCACGTTCTATCAGACCCCCAATGTAACACTTCCGTTGAGCCTACATCTCACTATTGAGCTGCTTCAACCTATGTAGCTGCTATTCGATGGCGATTTGAAGTTAGAACTTACGGTCCTGTAGCTGTTGTTACCGCTTAGAGTGCTAATGCTTCACATCTTCTATTTTGTCTCTCAGATGCCAGATCTACTGTTATTTCTAACACATGGCTTTGTCAGCCGCCTCCTTCAATGTCTTGAGTTCGGCAAGTATCCCCTATTTCTACAGCTACAGTTTGAATAACTTGCTCTTTATCTATTTGAGTTCTCTATCCTTTGTCAAACTTTTGAACCTGCTCTGTCTGGAACGAATTTGTTTGTAGGCAGTACGGTAAGGATGATGATGGTTATTGTGGGGATGGTGATGGCTATAGCTGAACCTTTTAAGGTAGGATGAGGGGGATGGTTATTATTTGTGGGGTTGGGAGGAAGGGTCGATGTTAGAGTGTTGGTCAGTTTACATGCCACTGTAGGTTAATTGTTATAATAATAGCTATAGTTCTAAATTAATTCAGACTATTTTGTACTGTCATATTCAAACTAGCATAGATGTTGGTCTGACAGTTGAGTGGGTTAGCCAATCAATTGAAAAATTGACTTTTGTTGTTGGAACTGCCACTAACCAAAATTAGTTAGTAAAATATGTAAAATAAGTGAAATCTATTCCAAATTATACCAAGCTCAATTATTGCTCTATCATTCAACAACACTCAGTTTGTCCTTGATAAACTGCTTTCTGTTCTTAGCGAACTGTTTAAAGTAATCTTTGGTATCCTCCTTGTACTGGAATATCTGTTCATTCTTCCAAGCCTACTCTATTATCTCGTGCCATATGGGGAATCGAGAAAGCCAGTTCGCATCTCCCACCACAATGCACAAGTTCTTAGCTCGAGATAGCCCTACATTAATCCTTCGTTGATCACTCAGGAACCCAATTGTCTTCTTTTTGTTCTTTCTGGTCCTCTTATGCTCACCTCTTAACCCAGCTCTTACTGTATTAAATACTACCGCATTCTTCTACCTTCCCTGGAATGAATCAATAGTTTTAATTTCACAGTTCCTAGGAATATTCAATCCCTGTAGATGTTTAATCTGTTGACTATATGGTGATAGAATTCCCACATCTTCACAACCAATATCCTGTAGATAGAGAGCCAACTGTCTTACCACCCTCGACTAATTTGGATTCTTAAATGATCGTTTGAATTTAACTTCGCTACTTCCTGGGACATGGAGAAACATAAAAGATGGGAAAATCTTGTACAAGGCTTCCAACCCAGGTCTATTCATAACACTCGGACTATTCTGTAGTACTCCCCCATAGAACACATTACCCACCACCCTACCAATATCAGGATGCATTCTGTATTGGGTTTTAAGAATATCTACAGGATACCCACATTTCATCATTCTCTCAAACAAACTTTGGTCGTAACCTTGTTTAATGCACAACCTAGAGAACACTGTCGATGGTAGTTGGTTTGGATCACCTATGAGTATGAGTCTCTTACATCCATAGCATAAGGGTATTAAAACTGATACCTAAACAGCCTGACACGCTTAATCTATGACAACAGTATCAAACTCAATATTGGCATTGTATAAGAACTAGTGGCCAGCTGATGATAGAGTTCCACATACTATCTTCGAATTCTTAAGGATCTGGTTTCTGTAGAAGACTATATCCTATCTTTGGTTTTTGACCAACTACTGGTTAGCTAGATAGTCGAGCGACACATTTTATAGGGTTTTATCGTAGTTATCGCCTACACGGACTATCTGAGGATCGTACCTTCTTCCCATATTGTCGAAAATACCTTATTCTAGAACCTTGCGAATTATTTCATCGACTGCTGCATTGGAAGGCCCACAAATCAGTATCTTCCCTGGCAGCTTTACATCTTCTTAACGCTTAATCAGCGATGTAAAGTTAGTTTCCTTCTAGTATTTTCTAGTGGGTTGGTACTTCTTCAAATCTACTGGTAGTTCAAACAGGACTTCATCTCTCCAATCTACATATCCTGACTACATCCAAGGATTAGCTTTCAACCATTTAGAATGATCGTACTTCTGTTATTGGTGAACAATTTAAGTGGTCGACTAGGCGGTGATTACAAAAGAATTAGTCAGTACACTCAACGTACCCAGGACTGTCCTGGTCTTCCCTGTCCCTGGAGGTCCCTGAATCAACGTAACTCCCTCCTTCTTCAAACATTGGTGAATAGCCTTATACTGCGACTAATTATAAACTAGTTTAAGCTTTTTGTCAAGTTCTTCCGGTATATGGAACTTCTCCTGTTTTTGGTGGATGTATTCCAATGGATTGAGTATAGTCTTCCTGATGAATTGGTCAAGTTTATCGAATCTCTCCAGTGCTTTAAACTCCCGCTAAACTGTGACAATCCCACATAGAAACTTAATGGACCATGATTCGGCACTGTCGAATCTCTACCATTTCTAAGGGTTCTTCTTTTTGAGGGTTTAGTCGAAAATCAGCTTCACTTTGATCTCCTCACTACTATCGATAAAACCCAGGATATGGTCCACCGGCTGAATATCCAAAATATCATCAGTAGAGATCATTACAAGACTACCCTTAGGATAGGGTGTTTTGCTTAACGTGTTGAGCCTCCTACAGGTGAAGTATTTGAATGGTTTGACATCCTCCGTTACCTTCACCTCTACTCTCTAAGGAACGCAGGATTATTAAAGCTTAGCCTTAAGGATCTGAGCTCGAGCCTCGTACAAGAACAGATTCTTCCAGATGTCAGAGTAGCTAGTGGATGTTAGGAATTTGAGGGGGACGTGATAAGCTGAGTCTTGCTTCTAGAGGGTAGGAACATCTTGCTCGTCGTATTAGATGTTACGGGTGATGCTTTGTTAGGTCTACCTGAGATCCCGGTAGAAGTCTAGCCTAGATATATACTCATGGAGTTAGTTGGCTGCGGTGCTGGAATCCTAAATCTGCATCATAAAATTTATAAGTATGTGCTGTGATTGCCCATTTGATATTTGAACTCTATGCCAAAGAATTAATATCCTTAAAGGAACCACTAGCAAAACAAACATATATGTAGGTTATCAACTTCCAATCACCATGCAGCTGAGTTAATTCATTCTGTACGTCGAGTGCTGTTCGAATTCATGGCATCGGTATTAAAGGGGATTCCTCCGCCAGTTGGTCTTGTTTGGTTGTGGCTGTATGGACTCATATGGCCGTGATGCCCATGGTGTCCGTGATGTCCATGGTGTCCGTGATGTCCGTGATGACCGAACGGTGAGAAGTTCCCGTGATGTCCGTGCTGAGGACTATGGTGAGGTCGATGATGGAATGCATCAGTATTGTAGGGTGCATTGTATCCAGTATCTGAGTAATGGGTAGAGTTACTATAGACGGGTCTGGCGTAGTTGCGCTGGTATTGGACAGGGTCACAGATTCCTCCCATTACAATAAATACAAATGTAATAACACTTGGGAAGCTTCGTAGGAATTAATATGTATGTATGTATCAACGGGCTAACCGTCATGGGACCACCCTCCACACGCGGGCTGCGTGTGGTTGGGTGGCCAGAAGAATTACTATGCTTTCTAATACAATACGATGCTACCAAATCAATAACTACACCCAATACACTTATTAGAGCACGATCATTAGTTCTTTTTAGCTTAGGAATCTGGATTCTTCGACCAAGGATCCAAATTCTGTACCAGCAGCTCATTAAGAATCGCCCTATTCTGGTAGTCTATCGACTATTCCTGGATGTCCTTTCCCATCGGATTGTTCTCTCTCCTATCCTGCCTATGCATCACATTATAAAACTGGCTGGGTATATTATTGATGTAGTTTTTAATTAGCTGCTACAACCAGATATCCAGCTAGTCATCAGTCTTACACTCATCCTTAAGTTTCTGTATTATCCTACTGTTACCTGGTATTAGTCTGTTCGACCCTACTCCAGGATCAACCTTTCCAATTTGAGCCTAGACTCACATGTCTAGATCAAGTCGATGAAATAGCCTAGTTTGATCTTCTTACCGGCAGTGTACTTCTCAATCAGCTTGATGTTAGCTTGTTGGGCGGATGTTCGTTGAGAAGAACTGGGAAGTGTCTGAGTACCGATATTGCTATTGTACACTAGTTTTATCTCCGAAGTGTTTATCATTATGGGGATGAGGAGCTAAACTTACTTCTTTAGATCCTTCAGTTTCTAGCTATCCAGAGGGAATTAGATATTCTCTATCGTAAGCACATCCACCTACTGATCACCAATCAAATCCTTAAAATGTTTGTTAACAACATAGACTAAAACTGATTAAGCCAAACTCCTATTCCGAGCATAATGCTTTTTGTAGAACATGTACCCTTTCCTGCATCGATGAAAACAGAAGAGAAAACCAATCAACCTAAGCGCCACAGCATTCGCCAATATCAGAATAATACTTACGAATATTAGAAAGTAGAGGGTTCTTTTGAAATCCACCCAACTAAACAGGCTGCCTATCTTCTAGAATATTGCCACCACACCACTGATAATGTTATGAATCTCCTGAATGATGTGCTTAATCTAGGCGAATCTTTGATAGAGGTTCCTTCGCTAGTGCTCTATCTTGTACTCGTTGTCTCCTTTTCGGATGGTCATAAACTCTTTGTTCTTCTTATTGGTGGGTGCCTGTGCATCATACTCCTGTTTGATCTCTTACAGTAACCCTGACCATTTAAGATATTTAAACTCGTTTTTAGATAGCACTAGTGGCTCTTTCCAGTCAGAATGTAGATGAGATTTACCAGTAAAGAACCTTTGAGTGAACTAATTAGCAATAGTATTGACAGTTTTGTGGTTGTACACTATAGCAGCACACAAGAATATGACGAGGAATGTAACCAGATTATTCATATCTGCCTTCAGCATCGCTACAGCTACCACCATGAACACAATAAATGCCATTTTAGGGTATTTGAAGAAATAGATGTTTCTCCATGTAGCCTGTATGAACAGTCCAATAGTACCCACCACATACAACAATCTATCAATAGTTTCACTCAGCTGGTTCAGAATCTACTTATTTGACATCTTCTCATAAGTCAATATCTTACCGTCACTTGAATTCGCATAAGAATCACTGTAAATAGAAGATTACTCTGACATGTTCCTAATAGTTGTCTATACCTGTGCCACATCTTTAACTCTTCCATCAGCATCGGAGTAAAGTCTAATGAACAGCTTATCCAATTTAGTATCATTCGTTGAGCTTAGCAGATCGTTCATTAGAATCTTCCCATTGGCAACCACCTCCTGCCGTATATCCTCAGTAATGACTCCCTCAACAGTAATCCTCACCAGCTACACACTAAACTCTTCAAAACTGTTAGATATCGGGATAACTACTCCCTGCTTAATTCTGGTATCAGTCTATTGAACCTGCCGAGTGTCATAAGTAAATGCACTAGTTTTTAGGCGTACCAACCAAAAAGACTTCTTTTAGGGGTTAGGCATCTACTAGGTGAAGGTTATTTTGTAGAATACTATGTACACTTTACCGATAGCACCGAAATAACCCTCGTAGTCTTATCGGATGGTCGGATGAGCAGCTGCGATGCATAGCTTCTGTCCGAGACTGGCTAAGGAATCAGTTGCTTATTATGAGGTAGCCTCAGGGGTAGTAATCAACAGTTTTTTGCAATCATACTCGTGGTATAGACTCTACATTATGTAAGACATACCAGATACTGGAAATCTTGAGGGTATTCTGGGAGTTCAGCCCTAAACTCCAGCTTCTGCATGAAATGATCAAATAAATTAGCTCTACTCCTCAGATACTCTACTTTTATGTGGTACAGCTCTATTCTGTTTTCCCACGTATTTTTCTACGTAACCTCACTCTTACCGATATATCCTTATAGATCTCCAGCACCGACCCATTAATCTTCAGATACCTCTTCTTCCATTCATACTCCCCCTCGAACCGGATAAAATGGTATGCACTCTCCGACTAACTCCTAACCCTACTCCTATTAGATTCTGTAGGCTAGTTGGAAACTGCCAGATTGGAGTCAGACCTTGATACCTTGACCTGCTATTTGGATCTTTTTCTGATGAGTTTTTCCAGTTCGGGACAGGCAAACGACACAATACAGGATAGCATTTTAGACCTTGCCTATGGGTGATCTCGAGCAAACCCTAGCAGCTTGCTCATGAGTCTATCGAAGTACTCAGTTCTAGAGGTGATCTTTTTGAAGATTTGATATTTAGAGGGGAAGCTCTCCAGCTAAATGTTCTTAAACTTTATCTTTATCAGGTCGAAAAACGCTGAGAACTAGGTGTACCTTCTGAACGTATCGTAAAGTAGCTTCCCATTACGTAGGAACTCAATACGGTAGGACTAGCATTATGTGATGGGTTACATAGTGTTAGAGGAAGTCCTTCTGAACTTATACTACACGCACGTTAATCTAGTTGATGTGATCCATCAGAAACTCCAGGCCGAACTGTTATTAAGCTGACTACTCTTTGGGTTATTTGAGATCCTGCATGCTAAATCTGGTTATTATAGATTTGCATTATGGCTGGTTTCAACAGACTAGCAAACAAAATCAACCAAATACTTCAATAAATAAGATAAGCAGACTATTTTTAAGCATTTTATTCAGTGACACAACTAAATAGTTTATTCAACCAAACTTCCCCCTAACCCCCACAATCAACCTCAAACACAATAAACTAATTGATTTCATTTTAATTCATCCTCAAATTTAAGCATACTTGTATTTTCCAATAAGGTGTAGCGTCTGGGGGATAGTTAAATTAATACAACGAACTCAGCAGCATAATGAACAACTCCTACCTAAAATGCATCCGATCTGCAAAGCCTAAGATAAACACCACCTGTATCAGTCTCCTCATATAGACACTAAGTACCCTGTCGTCTCGATGGTGACATAATCCCATCTAAAATGGAAAATACACAATGAGTAGGGATGGACCCTCATGTGGAACGATCACGCTATCACCATCTAAACCCTGAGAACTATGAGCAAAGGTCAGAAAGTCAATCATTTCCCAGGGATGAACGAACTCAGTAGGAAAAATAGACTCGCTCGAAATCTTAACCTAATGCGCAAATAGTTCCCAGAAGTAAGTGGGGTATTAGTTAGGAGTACAACTTCTATCCACTCACCTGGATACTCCCTTTCAACTATAATGATCTAATGGCCTACCAATAGCAGAATCCTAATAGTATACTCATTGTCAAACCGGAGGCAGGCTGCCAGGGAAGGGGTATCTACCTGACTGACAGTGTAGCTGAGTTGGAGGATAAATCGGGGGTGATAGTCCAACAGTACCTGGATAATCCGTGTCTACTGGATGGATTGAAATTTGACTTCAGGATATACGTACTGGTGACTTGTATGAACCCATTGAGGGTGTACGTGTACGAGGAGGGCCTAGTGAGATTGGCGACGTAGTGTAAGTGTAGAACAATATAGAGTTTGAGAAGCCAGATCGGAATAACATGAAGAATGTATTCGAGCATCTAACTAACTATGCCATTAATAAGGACAATGAAAAGTTTACCAGTGATTAGAAGGACTTCTCAACAGGGCATAAACGATCGTTGAAGGCAGTACTGAATAGGTTGAACAGTGAAGCACTTAAATCTAAGATTAACGATGTAATAATAAAAGCTCTTATTAGTGGTCAACCCTAAATAGCTAATCAATATCGGTTGGCACAGACCCACAGCAACGATATGTGCTTCGAACTGTTAGGTTTCGATATTATTCTAACCAACGACCTTTAGCCTCTACTTCTCTAAATCAATCATACCCCCAGCTTCAATGTTGACACCTAACTGGACAAACAAGTAAAAAGCAAATTGATAGCCGATACCCTCAAGATGGTGCACTTCACTTAGGACTAATACGAAGAGTAATGGAACACAGATAAGAAGAACTAACAAATTAGAGCCAGTACAGTATAATCCAAAATGCGAACCAAAGACACCAGGTAAATGACCAATCGAGGTGGTTACACCCGAATCTACCCCTGCCAAACCCTCGAATAAACAGAATACTACGACAAATTCTTCAAATATAGCCAGGTGCTCTACCACAAAAAGTACGGCACTAGTACATCATCAATAATACAGACATCATTAGAACCCACAAGAAAGTGTACAAATAGAAGGATTAACCCATGTTCGCACCCAAACTCAACCTGCAGAAAGACCTCTACAAGGTTTACAATAATGGTGGAGGTTTGAGACAATTAGGTCGTCTTTCCAAATTGGATAAACCATAAAAGAGGTAAAGGTAGACAGCGGCAGGCCGTTACGAGTAGATTGGTATTGTAGTTCCAACCTAATAGAAAAAGTCATTTACAAATTATAAACAGATCTATAGCCTCTACGGTAAGAAAGAAGCGTACGGACGAGGACAGCGAATGAATCAAAGTGCTAACCATTTTAAATGATAAAATATTATATTTAGTGTCAATATTTTCCATCACCATATAATCAATATTTATCAGCTCTCCTAGTAATGAACACACAGACAGTTAGCCCTTACACCCTAGCTCCCCCATGCTAACTCTCTGTCCCCATACCCAACCCTCACCTTGCCAAACAAACTGCCGAGAGGAACAGGCTCCACTCCAAAATCTATCAGCTTCAGCAGTAATCCTATAAGCGCGCTACTGAACATGATTCCCTATTGAATAGTGTAGTCAATTTGAGGAAGCTGGTGAAACTGGTGGAGAAGCAGAATAGCTAGTGTCTGGAGGCGTAAAAGGAAAGTAACTTCCATAAGGAAAATCGTTTGAAATCACTCAAAAAGGCACTAGAGGTTTCCTATGCTTACGACAAAGACTTTAGGGAGGCGGCTGCGTTCTGGGCAGAGTTTTCCCTCTGATAGCCATATACTCTATAAATTACAATTCACTTACTCTCCTCCCCAACTTCTTAATTTGCGACTAACGAGCAATTCATCATTTAGGGTCCCAAATGACCTGTTATTATTATATGTACGTTCTGGTCGATTTTGCCCTGTTTTCCCTCGGAGTCGCTTCCATCGTACTATTCGCAGTATACAACCTTTCCTACCTGATTCCAGTGAGTATTGCCTGGATCTGTCTCTACCCTATCCTCAACGAAATCATTTACAATTGTTGTGCACAGTGTACCTAGCCGGTGGTGTACTCAGGCAAATGGGAGAGTAGAATAGTGTATAGTGAAGACTACAACCTAAGCTTTTGTGGGATTGAGAAATGCCATCCCTTCGATTCCCATAAATATGGAAATGTGTATAGGCAACTTATTGACAAGGGAGTGATTAGTAAAGTGGTAACCCCAGGCAAGGTACCCCGGTCTCTACTAATAGAACGCGTATCTAAGTGGCTACTATTAAAAATATGTTACACTATTCCCATCTGCAAGTATATTGAGATGCCACTCATCATTTTCCCTTCCTTTCTGCTGAGATGGAGAATACTGAATCCTATGCTGCTGGGAACTTAGGGAACCATTCTATCCGCTTTAATAGCTATGGAGAAGGGTTGGGCAGTCAATTTATCTGGAGGGTACCATCATGCAAATGTCGAAGCAGGCAGTGGATTCTGTATCTATCCTGATATAACTCTATGTGTACACTACTTAAGAACTCGACTTAACATTCGAAAGATACTGATTGTTGATTTGGATGCGCATCAAGGAAACGGTCATTAAAGAGACCATATCAACGACCCTAATGTGTATATAATGGACGCTTACAAACCCAATATATTCCCTCACGATACCTACGCAGCGACTGCTATCAAGTATTATACCTGTTACTTAGAACAGTATTATATGTACATGGCAGTACCACAGACGAATAGTACCTTCAAAGTATTACCTGCTTATAGAAAATAATCGAAACTTTCAAACCCGAGTTCTTAATTTACAATGCTGGGACAGACATCCTAGTTGGAGATCCTCTCGCAAATCTAGGCATCTCAGCCCAAGCAATAATCTAACGAGACGCCTATGTAGTTGGCACTGCCCTTAAACACCGGGTACCAATAAACCTCCTCTTAAGCGGTGGCTACCAGAAGATAAACGCCAAGGTAATAGCAGACTCCATATAAAACCTTTATCGACTTTACCCATGAACTACATAAAGTTAGATCATACCAAGTATCATGGAAGATTTCTATTTAGAGTACTATTGAACAGGGGAGACTTGTAGCCATTCAGCATACGTCCGAATAGCATGCCCTTCTGTTCGGTTTGGGTGATTGCCTTATAATCGCTATCCCTAAGATAGTGATAGTTCACTTTACTCTACTTGGCTACTGAAGCTGATTTTACCACTGGTTTCGATTAGCGGATACTTACAGGGTTATCGCGGTCCATCGTCACATTTTTGGACCATTGCTTGTTCACCAGCTCTTCCTTGTGTTCTTTCTCTCTAAGAAGCTTTTTCTCTGGTTATTTGTTTCCAGACTCGCCCTTCTTATCGAAGTAGTTGTTGCCTTTAAGATTTAATGGTTTAGGTTCGTTATGGTTGGAGGGTGAATCCAGTTTCTTCGCAATACTGTGAGAGATCTTTCCATTCGATGGTGTCATACTACTCGGTTCGCTAGGCTTCGAATAAGGCCTCACCAATGTCGATTCAGTCTTATTTTAGTTCGTCCCCGATAGTTTTCTAATTAAGCTACCTCTTACTTTTCGAAATTGAGAAGTAACCGAATAAACCCAGGATTAGGCGACACTATTTCTCTTCTCTTCCTTATCTAGAACAGTGCCTACATTAAGAGTTTCCTACCTTCTAACATTTCCATCCTTTAGTCTTCATCATGTAAGCCACCACTATGGTAGTGCTTCGAGATATTCCTGCATTAGGGAGGGTATACCTGCATGGCAATGCACCAATACGTTGGTTTGTTTGCGATTCCGTTAGATGAAACTTATTCCTGTTTCGAAATGCTTTGAAATATCGAAACTTGGCACGTCCTCAGTAGGTAGTATCAGATGCTCCACCATGTTCATGTCTTTGGAATAGGAGAGACCTGAGCTTATCGATCGAAATACCTGTGCCGCTAGCCACTGTGAGGACTGCTCGTATTCCATTTTTCCTCAATAATTCTAGATCGTTGGCAGAGTCCAAACTCCCAATGTATATCGAACCTAGACTGTCGGTAGCGTCCTCCACACAGCTCATCTTCTATGTGTTCAGGTAAGCGTAAAGGAAGGGAATCGAAATGGGAGCCGGTATATTCCTTCTCATGTGCATCAACCAATACTAAGTTATAAATTACAACTTGCAATTTATATCTATGGATTATACTGAGGGTACCCCCATCAATGTCACCAAGCGGCTCCTCTATGAAACAAGTTTACTAGCCCAACCAGACAAACTCAAACATTATATCATGTAGATAGAATGTGACATTTAGGTGTTATGAGTTGTTGGCCAGACCGGGTATCGATTCTAAAGCTAAGATATGTACCCAATATATTATGCAGAGGCGTGCAGTAAGAAGTGGGACAGCATTTATGAATTCATCGGTTCATCGTAATTGTATGATTTCTACATGCAAAGACTCACCTAACAATGATTAAGCAATATGTATATGGACTATGAACAATATTGAAATAGCGCGTTAGACCATTTTGATTATAATTGTATGAAAGGGAGAAAGGGTTATATCAACATTCAGGTGCAAGACCTCAAATATACCCTCAAGGAGGGGTAAAAAGAGGAGCCTCTTAACTTCCTAGTCAAGATGGGTGAGTTGAAAGTCAAATCCGAACCTCAACTACCCACTGCCAAGTGGAATCTGACGTACCTGTTCGAGGTACCAGAGGAAACCACCAGGATATCATTTGCACTGGCTCAAGGAGAAGAGTCTGTTGCGGAGTGCCGATTTGACATCGCACCTTTCATCGGTCATGAAGGCAAAGCCAATATCATCAGCAGCGACCTAAATGATAACGATACCCAGCCAAGAGCCCACATCTCTATGAGAATGACCTTCTACTCTGCCAAGTACGGGAGGATGAAGATCAAAATTATCAACCTGAGCCTATCTCCATCAGTAGCCGAAAAAGCTAAGGCTCTGAGTGTGAGGTTCAAACTGGGACCCTTCACAAAGACCACACCCACCCTGTCCCCCGATCTTGAACCCTTGGATATGCTAGTCCTGCTACCTACAGCCAACCTAACGATCGAAGCACTATCCGAAGGCCAAGTGATCGGTGAGTTTGTGATATACAACGTTTAAAAATAAGGGTTACTGAAAGAGGTAAAGAAAATGGAGAACAGTCTCTTCTGGAACTAGAAATTCTCTGGCAAGATTATCTACGAAATTACGCCCTACAAAGACTAATGATAGATAAAGAATATAAAAACTCATTATGTCTGATGAATGTAGTCGTTCGGCATCTCGCCCTACGTCCACCCTACAATCTACTCTCCCTTCAGTACGTTCTTGGATTGGGCATCTCTCGCATTCCTTCGTTTGAATTGAGATTTCTGTCGGGATCTTTACCTTAGCTGGTCAGCTATCTTATTTGGACTCAGTTTCAGGATCTTCGGAAAGAGGATTTCCTTCTACAGGTTTTAGAAGTTACCCTCTATTCTGTATTTCTTGTTACGCTAATCGTGTAGTATTTTAGGTGGACGTTTGTAAGACTAATGGGCAGCTTAAGGGTTATTTTAGAGGGTGCGTTCAATTTACTTGATTAGCACTTTGTTGAGAATGATGCTATGCATTAGAGACTCCTCTGTTCTAAACTACTCGTCGAAGTCTTCCCTTAGGGGTATCAAATGCCGTTCCGATTTTCTCCTCCTCTTTTTGATGGGTATGGGAATACTCCTGATAACTTTCTTCTGGTCTTCCCTCTCTACTGCTGGTAGTTAATAGTTGGAGCATAACGCTGGTAGGCTCAACTTATAGCTATGTCTCTTCTATTTCTTAGCTTCACCAGGTATCATACTTTACTTAAGTGATTAGCTTTTATGAGAGTCCAATACAGTCACAGCTGGTTTATGGGGATCGAATAGGGTCTTCAGAACGAGGCTTTGAACCGGCACAGTAGCCGGAATAATATTCCTGAAGTGTAATCTAGCTGCAGTCAGTTGAGCATCAGCGAAGTCTTATTGCATTTCAAAGGCTAAGTATAAATCACTAATAATACTAAAATTAGCCCTATCTTGCCCATCCCCCTCAACCCACTGGAACACTTATAATAAGGGAGGGATGCCCACAGATCAACCTGGATAAATTAATTGATGTAAAGAGTTATAAATGAAAAAAAGTTCAGAGTCTGCTTCCATTCCCACCTAGAAATCCAACGTTATCATCTACCTCGATAGTATGGACCCAGTGATCAGAGACCTCAGCACTAACACCCGTAGCATCCTCCTCTTCTAAGTATGGTACGGCATAGTATCCCTATTCACCGTAGTAGCCTCCCTCAATAACTTCGAACTCTAATAAGCTAGTACCCCTCCCACTATCTAGAGAACTCACGCATTATCCTCTATAGTTTCATGGCCATCCTTCTCGAACTCTCCAAACGTACAATGAAGTTGCAACTCACAATCGATCCACTCGACATGCACATCAAAACACACGTGCTCAGATTCGGACAGAGATTGCTCTACTTCGACATGTTCTACCTATTGGTGAGGGTGGTACACTGTAGCCCACTAACCCAATCCTGCCTGGTTATCTTCCAGTATTTAAATATTAACCCAGCTACACCTACACCCTCTATTAGGCATTCCAGAAAGACTCCAAATAGGCTAAACTTAACCATCATCCACTCAACCCTCGTAGTTTCTCCTATAGACGTATGCAACCAGTAATACTGTTTGTATTATGCAAAATTATACCAAGTGAGTTTAGTGAGGTATCTTTACTATTTCTCTGTGCAGCTGCATTCAATCTTTTGGTGTTATCACAGGTTAGCAAAATCATGCTGTTTAGTAATTAGTTTACGATGACTATTTGGCATTAGAAGTTGATGCAGGTGGGGGAGTTGAAAGGGAAGAAACCGACAACTAAAACACGGAAGCATCTTATTAAGTATATTCTGGTGCTACTGTCGTTTCTGGTGGTGCTACAGAATGTTATGATGGTGTTTGAAATGCTGAGGTTTTAGGTGGCAGTTAGCCTGGTACAGACGCTGCTGGTGGGAGCCTATACCTATTCTATGAACACTAGGCTTAATGCTGATAAATGAATATAATCAATCAGTTATAATATTTGAGGTTGTATTGGGGACAGGGGGATATCATCAGAACCCAAAAGCTAACAATTTCATGACATACACTATCACACTCAACAATCATAAGGAAACTCCATCTCGAACATGTCGATTATCAAAGAATCACTCTAATGCATTTTTAGAATGAACTCTTTTTTGGGCATCTTATAGGAATTCCACCATTCAATCACAATCCTTATAGTTTTCTCACCTCTAGAACTGCAGACTCCTCCCATAGAAAAAGGTTCGAAATACATGGTAATCTCCTCGTACTCTTCAAAAACATTTTCATTTGCAACGCACATTGTAACCGATTTTATGTATCTTCCAGTTTTACTAGCAGCTCTAACATAGAAATGCCATTTAATAGTCCCATCCTCCTGGAGAGTACTTCTAAACCTCATCTAGAACTACACTGGTTCTCTAAGATACAGGTTCCATTGCGTTCTCCTAATATTGTACTATCTGGGGAAGTGGTTCTGAATTTCCTATTCCAGTTGCTAGTTGAGTTGCAAATCATCTGTAGAACTCGACCGTCTGCAGAGTGGGCACTTTAGAATGTATGGTTGCTTATCTACCAGAAGGTTGAGGCAGAAAAAGCAGAAATGGTGTGAGCAGGTGCTGGGTCGTCTAGGTTTGAAGAGTAGGTCGTAGCAGATAGGGCATTGGTAGTCTTCGATTGATGGTTGCTGTTGAATCATGGATCAGTTATTCTATTATAAAATATGCCCCTAAAGCAAGTATTTATACTGGCTGCAATTCAAATTTATTCTAGAGAGATTAAATATAGCATAACAACATTAAATTAAATTTATTT